>JASFDC010000022.1:0-44533 GCA_036937075.1 Mycocalia duriaeana | reverse complement strand
TACTGATAGCCATGCAACAAAAGAGAATAGACTGAGCGCTGTAGCAGAAGAGGAGAAAAACTAATTTTACTACTAGCTACAGCTAACTACAGCGTGACAGTGGTTACTAAACGTTGTGCTGGCAGCCGAACAGGCCTTGACGGGAACGTTCCCGTTCGGGATCGATCCCGTACGGTTACGTTTCGTAACCATCAGTTTTTGGCGGGCGACGGGATCGATCCCGTTGCAGCCGAACGGGCCCTTAGTGAGAAGAGGGAGGATAAACAACAGATAAATATGACATGCCTTGGCGCTACAAAAGTGCAGTCTGTCACATGATGTCTCTTCTTGTGATGAAGAAACCATTAAAAAAATGTAAGACCAAGGAAGTGAACATTGGGAGTTTCGTGTGGATAGTAATGTATTGTACAAAGGTAGTGCGTGAATGCGTGTATTAGACCAGGGGATTCATGGGTGTATAATATATGATATAGTCCGTATCCGCCTATCGCGCCTCTTGTGAAGACCTCCAAAGAGAAAAATAAATCAAACGCATCATCTCCTATGCTTCTTCCTCTTAGCACCGTTTATAGCGGCACCCGCATTCGTAATCAAAGCTTGCAGTTCGCCGGATTTCTCCATCTCGAGCACTTGCTCCACCGTCCCCACAGGTTTGCCACCCACGATAAGGACAGGAAGCTCTGATATTGATGTGAGGCGAGCAATGATAGGCTGGAGAATATCTGAATCGTCTCGAATATCAACGTCAATGATAGTGGGAGCTGGATGAAGATGAAGCTTCGCAAGAACGCTCTTAATCTCTCTCGAAGCCGGGGAATAAAGCTAAAAATTTAACAAATAAAAGTTAAAATAAAGGCATTTATAAAGACAATAACCACCAACCTTTGAATAAAGGAACACAGGATTTCTTGACCATACATCCTCAATCATTGCTTCTACTTCTATCGACGCACGCGGACTCCGTGTGTCGAAATCGAGTACAAGTTGTGGATCAATTGGAACGGAAGGATCCACAGAAGTTGGTATGACATTGCCCGACTTCAGGCTTGCCAGGAAACTCGACACGGCTGCCAGTTCCTGGGCAGGGTCGAGCTTCACCTGCTTCCGGTGCTTCTTCATCACACTCGAATGAGAGGAGGAATGCTTTATCCGTGAATGCTGTATTGACTCCAGAGCCAAAGCCAGTTGGTCTGGTGAACGAGCATCTGCTCGCTTCAAAGCGAATGACGGGGTGAGGGAATATTGGAAGAAGAATACAAAGGTGGCGAGGAAGGCGAGAAACAATAGCGCTAGATACGTTGTCCTATGTCTCGCCTTGGGCTGAATTACGGACATGATGTTAAATGCGTTGGGCATGGTAGACGGGTTGGGTGATGAAGGTACAGATTTTGGGGGTGGTATTTTCGACTTTGTGGATGATTTAGCTGCGTGGACGGGGAGAACAGCAGGGTCATGAAGAAGAGTTCGGCTGCTCATCCGTAGTAGTGGTATTGAAACGTCTTCCAGAGATACGTGAATGATAGAGACGGATATACCAAAGTCTTGAAGAACGAGCGTGAAGATAGAAGATATGCGAAGGAAAGAAAGAGCGTGGTGGGACCTGTATGGTATGGGCTAAAGCAAAGGCTGCTCTTTGTTTTCTTGTCTCCATCGGTCCTTCGATCAAAATATCAAACTCTCACGGGCCAGTTCTTCCCGATCACCGTCGGTCCCTTTCCACCTTTGTTTTCCTTCGCAAAATTGTCCCGGAACGGCAGCAGTCTCCATCTCATCGTGCTCCGTTAACCACTAAATAAGATGCAAACTCCAGCTACGAATGTACAGTAAGGTCGTCCTTTTCATAAGACGGCTCAGGGGATACAGCCGGACCGGGTCCATTTCCTTAATGGGTCATGGTGGCGTGGCGGTTGATGTCAGATACTTTACAATCTTGGCATCAATCTTCATCAAATATTGCTGGGGAGTACAGGTAACCTTTGTTGTTTACCAGCCACCGTCAATACCACCCCTTGGAAATGTCTTACATTCAATGTTCCGCTTTTTATTGTCTGGATTTAAACTTCACACACCTGTAAATAGGGCTACTTCCATGCAGGAGCCTGCAACAATCATGTAGATATCAAGTACAGCGAATGAACGCATTCGAGTTTACGAGACAATTGGCTTCTAATTATTTTCAAGTTCTGTTCGCATCTTGGCCTCACTGTCAATGAACTCGCAAGCTGTGATCGCTTGGAATCAAGCAGGCTATGATTTTGCCCTTAATGCTATCGTAGCGGCTCGAGTGTAATGCTATTGATCTGGACACAAGCCGCAGATATCCCGACGCAACTTCGCGTTGCCTACAGAAACTCCAGAAGAAGTCAATGGAAGTAATCTTGAAGTAAAAGGATCTGTTCAATATCCAAGAGTTGAGCGATTCGTTTTATGCACAGTTGTGGCATAAGCGTGGAGGATGTCCTCAAGTTCACGTGACTATAACTCCTGCGTTCGGCAAATAGGCATGATAGCAATATACAACCTACGCGGCGCTGGTACTATATTGCTCGTATAAAGACGCGGACACCCAGTGCAGATTGAGAAAAGTCAGAATACGCCGAAATATACTTCTTTAATACTTGATGGCGCTTAATCACAATAACAAGTACGGCTTGGTACGAGGACGGCATAATGATATTAACAATCGATTCATGTGTGGGCCTTGAAAAATTGATCATCGCATAAATGTCTTTGGTTTGGTCCTCGCCCTCAATTGGATGATGGTCTTCTGAAATCATTCGCAAAACAAGCGCCTGCTCGATAAGCCACATTCGATAAAATGCCAATGAAAAGTGATCCAAGAACATACATAGGTTGTATCACCTAGGACCATGAAATTAGTCTCATACCTATCCTCGCTGGACTATCCTAATGACACCCACCAACAATTCCTAGATTTATCTGTAGGAGCGGCTGCTAGTACATGGTGATAAAAGTGAACACTAAGAATACATGCATTATAAATCTTACCACATTCCTATAAATTTCGCATTAACCCCATTCTCCTTGAATAACTTCACTAAAGCCTTGCTCTCGTGAAGTCCTTGCAATTTATCCGATCCACCAATGGTCTCGCCGCGGACAACGATATTTGGGAACGTCGAATGTCCGGTTAGGCGAGTCAATAGGATTTTAATAGCGTTGGAATCGTCTGTAAAAGTAGAATTTAATAAAAGGCATATCATTCAACCAAGCAGAATTTATACCCCGCAGGTCGACTTCGATTATCACTGGAGACGGCTCTATCTCATACATTTCCAGAAGAGCCTTGGCCTTCGCCGAGTACCTGTGAAGTTGCTTGCTTTTAGATGGGGAATATATGAAAAACTTAAGTACGTACGGGCAGTACGACTGAAGTTTGTTCAGTATTACGTTCTTTATTGAAACCAAAAATTGTTCTAAATGAACACACCTTGCTAAAAACTATAATTGGAAACTTCTCGTCAATCTCCTGAGTTCTTTGGTTCCAGTCCAAATTGGTATTTCCGGCAGCGTATAAGCTCATACCTACCGGCTTACTTGGATCCAAGTCAACCGCATTGCTGAGAACATGCTGGTGCTCGTGATCTTCTGTGACCAGATGCAGCAGTCCGTATATCTCATTCACCGGCGGCTTCTGCGACTTTACGAGGTTCACAACGTTGGCGCGTGAGAGGCCAGAGAGGCCGACATCTTTGAGAGCAGGTGGAAGTTCCCAAGGAACTCCGAAGAAGAACACTAAGCCCACAAGTAAGAAGAGTAGAAAAAAGAAGCGGCGACGTCTCATAGGAGATTTCGAAGCTCCAGCCGTGAATGATCCTGCCATGACTAGAATTAATGTGGTTTGTCGTCGGGCTGATGGGTTGAAGTGCAGCAATGAGTAATAAGAGAGGTTGAAGGAAGTGATAGGATAATGAAAGGATGGCTGAAGGTAGATAAGGGTGAGAGTCGAGGCTGAGAACTGTTCCCAGCAGCCGGTGCTGGCTTGAAGCTTGAAAGTTGAAACGCCGCTGGCGGCTGAACGTGACGACAGGGGGGGCTCGACAGCGTGACGCGTCGATGATCAGCGATGTTGACCGGTAACTCGGTAATCTAAGCCCGTCCGACATGAATCGATCAAATCTCTCAACCACTTCACTGGAAGCTATACCTTAACCGTTCTTGTCGTCCTAATGGCTGGTTCGTCCTTCAATAAGATAGAATATGTGTTATTTGATATGGATGGTATGCAACTGGGTTGTTCCGTTTCGCTGTCTGACAAAAGCATGCATAATCTTCAAGGCTTGATGATCGACTCAGAAAAAGTCTATACCGATGTTACCAGTTCGTGTGGTTCGAGATCATTTGATGCTGCTGGTAGTAATACGAGGGTCTATTGGTAGACGAGATTCTTGGGAAATATGGTAAAGAAATGACCTGGGATATCAAGGCAGGATGCATGGGGAAACGTGAGTGCCCGATTCGTGACAGGAGAGACTAGGCGTCAGACTGAGCCGTCAATTAAGCCGAACGAGAGGCTTCCTTGTATCTCCTATCGTTTTTCCCCGATATTGACCTAGATGTCGATACGCTCATTAAAGAGAGGAATATTCTCCAGGATCTCAAATGGCCAGCTGTTCCCTTGATGCCTGGTATTAGGAAGCTGGTTCATCATCTCAAAGACAACAATATTCCCATTGCAATAGCTACAGGTTCTCAACGAAGAAACTACATCCGAAAGACAGGACACCTCGGGGAAGTGTTCGACTGCTTTGAAGGAAAAGTGATCTGCGGAGACGACGCCCAATACAAAATGAAAGGAAAGCCTGCTCCAGATATATTTCTAGCGGCTGCCCGAGAATTACTGGGACTTGATGTCGGTTTACCGGATGATGAGCCTACAGATGCACAGAAACTTCAGCGAAGCAAGGGCTTAGTATTCGAAGATGGTCTACCGGGAATGCAGTCTGGAAAACGTGCAGGGATGTCCGGTTCGTCTTGCGTTGCCATTCATCCTGTAGTGCAAACGTTGACATTGTTTAAAATTCAAAGTCGTCTGGGTACCAGATCAAAACTTGCTAAACGTCGGCCAATCTATAGAGCATGAGGCTGACCAGACTCTCCAATCTTTAGAAGAGTTTATTCCTGAACATTGGGGCTTGCCTCCTTACGATCATTAAAGCTTTATTTGTGCATGGCACGCAGTTTACTAAGTACAGATATTTCACAGAAACATATAAAATATTCTGTAGCGTTCGGAACGGATGAAAGCTAAATTTAGCACGGACAGTGGCTGAGTAATCGTACATCATCTAGACTCTTCTGACGGCGCAGTTCACTGGTTGCGGCCTTTTGAGGTCAGCGTCTCCAGTTCTCTAACCACCACCATGAGTTCAAGCCAGTATCCAATCCCTCCGCCCTCCTACGGAGGTACATCCTCTCCCAACAAATATACTGCTCGTGGCGATGGCTCCACTAGCCCATTGCTAGGCAGTTCGAGCCATGACAATGGCCCAGGCGGCATCTACGACCAACCAGCGCAAGGCGATCTACCAGATGACTTCAAGGTGTGTCTTATTATGCTCGTACTGGAATAATATCCCTCATAATTACATATAATAGTACGGCGTCTCTGTGTCAGAGAGTTCTCCCGAGATCCGTAATGCATTCATTCGCAAAGTGTACACCATTCTTCGTAAGTGAATAAAGTGATTGCATGATACCATAATTACTGAGTAACATTTCCTTTTGCTACAGTTTGTCAAATCGTAAGATCCTGAAAGTCATTTTCTATTTGCTTTCAGCACTTAAATTGTTTATAGTTTGCAACATGTCTCGTCGGTGGCGTCATCTCTCAATCTCCTTCTGCCGTGTCCTGGGTTCAAACGCAGTACGTCGTTCTTATTCGAAGTGAGTAAACAAGCATTTACGCATAATAGTGTCTGGTCATTTTATGTCCCTCTCTTCGGTACCCTCATCGTTCTGGGCTTGCTTTACTGGAAGCGCCACAGCCATCCATGGAACTTCGTCCTCCTGTCCATCTTTACACTTATGGAGGCTTTTACCCTTGGCATTGTTGTCGCTTTCTTCGATAACGTTCTCGTTTTACAAGCCCTGTAAGTCTTTGCTCCCGTGGCTTTACTTTTATCTGACTACTTGTTAGCTTAATAACTCTAGGCGTCTTCCTGGGCCTTACATTGTTCACATTCCAATCGAAGGTGAATAATCTTATTTCTGCTACTCATGATTTCGGCTGATAGTTATCTATAGTATGATTTCTCAGGAATGGGACCATTCCTGTTTGGCTCTCTGATTGCGTTGTGTAATTGTCCATCTCTAAATACTCATACCTGTCACTGATTTTTCGCCTTCTTCTCAGGCATGACCGGACTTGTCCAGATTTTCATCCCGTTTAGCCGCACGCTGGATATCGTTTATGCCAGTGGAGGATGCCTTATTTTCAGTGGCTATATTGTTTATGACACCTATCTCATTAACAAGAAGCTTTCTCCGGACGAATTCATCATGGGAGCTATCAGCCTATATCTTGAGTAAGTGTATATGTCTTTGCCCGTTCCTATGGTTTCTAATCTTCTTGGTTTTAGCTTCATCAACCTCTGTGAGTATCTTTCCTGGTCTTATGTGTAGGCATCTGATCTTACCATTATTATAGTCCTGAACATCTTGCGTCTTCTTAACGACCTCCAGGACCGTTAAGGACCTAGCAACATCGGATACCTATTGCCTCGCCGCATTCAATAGTTATTCCCCGAGATTGGGATATAAGGACGTTTTTGATTCGTATTGATAGTTGTTCCAAAGATTCCAGTTGCAAGTCTCGTGGCTGCCAATTGGACTTTCCTTGCCCGCTTTCTCATGTAATACGATAAACCCTTTTTGCTCCGAATCCATTCTAATATATGGTTTCCTAAATGACTGCATGGCGTTTTGAATCGATGTATATGGCGAACGCTAATGAGATTGTCGTACATTTGCATTATACGTTATGTGCAAAAGTAACTAGATCATACACCGCAGGGTTATTCTGCGCGGTGTCTTGCAATTCCTTTAATTGAGCCGCAACTGGATCGACGACGTTCCTCAGAGCGGACAACACTGCGCTTGCAGTCATTTGTAAACTCCAGAGACCCACAGTCTTGATGCGCTGTCGGTTCACTGTTGACTGGGAAACATGATATGCTAGGGCTTCGTATGTCTGGCAGGTGGGATAATTGTCAGAACCGAGTAAAAGGAATGATAATATATAGGCACCTTGAGAGAGATATCGTCCATGAGGCCAGCTAAATAAGTGAATGATAGATTAGCACTTTGTAAAAATACGCAAGTATCGAATATCCTCACTCTCCCACATCTATCAACAAAAATCAGCATAGTCCACGATTAAGACAAGTGCGGGAGATTTACCGTCCAGCTCCCATTAAAATCGCTCAGATCTTTCACTACTCGGACGTGAACCGGAATTAATGTTCGATTAGCACTATGCCTGCGTTAATATGAAGCTTTCTAAATAAATAAGTGGAGCAACTTACTTCATAAAGGCAACAATAGGTCGAATGACAGCATTATTAACATATGATAGGTCGTTGGTGAAAATTGGAACTGCGGCTTTCAAATCTCGGAATCGCAAGTCAATATCAATCACCACTTTCAGCTTGTCTTCTTCGCCATCCCCCTCTTCATCAGGAACGGATAGAGGTGGTTTGGCGAGCTCTCTCTGTCCAGGAATGGGTTTCAGCTCGGGATCTGGGGGTGACAGCGAGGTACTGATAGCGTCAGCTATATCTCCTAGAATTTCATTGAATGATGGATCGTTGCGTGGATCGCGAGGGAACTTGATATCTAGCACAGCGTCGACTTTTCCGGAGACGATCCAGGAAATGGGGCCTTCATCGGTGGTAGAGTTTTGGATGTGGTCAATGTTCACGCCATCGATACGAATACGAGACTGAAAAAGAATAATGTCAAGCACTGGATTGCACTGTGAAATAGAACTGCTTACCATTCGAGCCCAATGTCCATCTTTAAGATCCTTCTCTGTTGTTCTCCCGATGCTCTGCGGCTTATGGAGACTGAAAAGACAGTTGTCAAACTGCCCCACGACATTTTCGGCACACAAGAAATCGTAGAAAAGCCATTGTTTGCGGAACTGCCGAATGTCGGCACGGAAAATGGACGCAGTATATGGACGGAAACTGCCTGGCTGGTAGACAGTAACCAGAACATCTTCAAGCTGAAGTGACTCTAGCTCGAAGTCCCCTGGTTGGGCTTTATGTCTGAAGAGGGCAGGATCAAGAGGATTTTCAGGGTCCCAGAAGACATTGCGACGATCTGGAACACAATTAAAACGAGTATAAAGTTTACTAAAAATTAAGAGCTAACCAAGAACACCGCGAACACCTCTAACCACCGCGTCCTCCACCAGTCCTTTCCCATCTAGCCATCTCCATAGGGACAGAGTCACATCAACGGAGTCGATATTCAGATCGAACATGGACATATTCATATCCTCTTCGTCGAGGGCAGGAGGAAAGTCTCCATCGTCTTCGTCTTCTTCAACTTGATGGTAGGCTGGGTGATTACTGACGTCGTATCCAACGGCTGCCATGTGGCCACTCCTTCGTTTCGTGGGTTCCTCCTTTGATAAACTTGGTGGACGACGGGAAACGTAAACATTTTTGAATGATAGACGTGAGTCTTTCCATTTAGGCACGATTGCGGACTCAAAAATTATAGTGATTCCTGTCTCTGACGTTAAATAGTCGCTTATAGCACGAGCTATATAATCTGAAACGTTGTGTCAGCCTTCAGCATCAACAATTAAAATATAGACTTTACGTTGTAGCTGCAGACTGTTTGCTATCGCGAATATCACTGAGAAGAATGTAGTTCTGCATAGAATCAGAACACAGTAAAATACTCCATCAAGAAGACTCACGTTCCAACCAATATCCACAAAGTTTGGCTCATCAAAAACCAAGTTATAAAAGCAGATATGTCATCGGCATTGAACTTCCTAAAGGACTTGATCGTAAACCATTTAAAACGAATCCGCAAGCGCTCCCAGAATCCTGTGGCGACGTTTAAGAAATCATCCCTTGTCGGCCGATGAAGGTGTGGTAGGGACAAGGCCAATCGACGAAAGAAACGCGAGTATTCATCGGGGTTCCGCGGAGTCGTGTGAGGAATGGGATGCTTTGTGCTGGATATATCAGGCGCATGTTTTTTATCGTCATTAGCGTCGGGTTTTGATTTGTATCCATCTTCGCTTGGTGAGAAACGTCTATTGACAGTTATGTGGAGAAAGCGTCCCTGAGAATGCAGAAGAGAAAGTCTCGTCTTGACTGGAAAGAGGTTCTTTCTGAGTTGGAAAGATACCAGAGTTGACCTTGTTGTAGGTGCGTGTATCGTTGCAAGGAAATGCTGCTGTCTGAAGAATTTCCGGATAACACTGTATCTGTCGAACACGGCCGCTGAGTTTACAGCTCTTTTAGAAATGTTTCCTGTAGAAGACCTGGCTATTAAGGAAGATAACGACATTGATGTTAGCAAGACTCCGGTAGTCTACCTCGCATAGATTGTCCCAGATGAAGTTGAAGCTACTAGAAGATGTTGATGAACGTCCGTCGTTGACGACACACGCTGCGTCCTGTCATCCATGACCGTTTGGAGTTGATTGGAAAACTTCGACAGTCATGTGACATGCATATAACAAGGAAGAAATTACGCACAACGGAAGTAAAAAAACAATAGGCATTAAAAAAAAATGGACGACTCTGATTTCAGCCGGTTACTTAAAAGAAAATCGATTGTACTATTGCTAGGTGAATTTTGATATTTACCTACTGTAAACCTACTGTGATGAACTTTCAGAGAAAAAATGGGTAGAAAGCCACAATGCTAGGCTTTGCAAATGCGAATAGATCTTGAAATTTCTTTGGGAACTGTGTGAGCTGTGCTCGTGCCATCAATCATTTTACAACGCTAGGTGTATGATAGTATGGCGACAAGGTGCTAGCCTGGTATAAGGTGCGATATAATGATATCCATATTCCAAGAGACAAATGGTGGCTTCGATTACTTCCCCATGCCCATTTTATGGACTTGACGGTCAACAAGAGCGCAAAATCTATCACATAATGAGCATGGTTAGACATCGAATAATGGTACTCACTTATCGGCCAGTCTCAGTACACGGCAGCGCGGGCATTCAGGAAGTCCACCAACGGTACAGTGGCAATCTTCGTATTCATTAGCATAAGGAAGAGGGCGCAGGATAAGGGCCTCGGTTGGCCGTGGAGGTGATTTCGATTTGCGAGATTTTGCAATTCCTCCATCAACTTCGCTGATCTTTTTCGAGTTGAGCCTTATTTCCTCCGGTGTCACTGAAAGGTTCTGCACTGCAAGAGCTGACTGAGTACTTGGGAACACTTGTGAATCGGATGAAGGATGAGTTATTGCGGAGCCTGCCTTTGACCCCAGCTCCAAGCCATGTTCCTCGAGTGGCTCTGACTGTGACAAAAAGCAGGCGAGGGTTCTGCGGTTGGTAGGCTGCTTCAGCTTCAACATGGAGGCGTATTCTTTGCACCGAGGCTGTATGACAATTTTCTCCCGGGTCCTGACGTGATTGGGCTCAACCGCCATTATATTTTATCAAAGTAGTTTCTCCACTCACTTCAATTCCAAGTCTATAGAAGCTGACTTTTCGATCCATGTGGCAGAACTGGTTTCGTTGCTGGGCTGCAGGATCATGTCGAGGGCCATCCGAACCAATTTGAGTTCTAGTGTTTTAAACTGTCAGTACCGTTTTAATGAAATTGAAACGTGTAAACATTGGCCACAAATTGATGCAAATTGTTCGTCTTGGCGGAAGGGGAACGAATACGGAGCAAGAGCAGAAAATTGCGACTCACAGAATTTAATATCTAATTGACTGCAGTCTCAGAGCAAGCTGCAGTTGATGAAGAACGAGGAAGTATGGAGTGCCCTTGGAAGCTTTGAATTAACAAGCTTTATAGGGTTCTGTGCGATGACCCTTAGGAGCGTACATGGAGGTTAAAATTGGTCAAAACCAGGTTAAAGGCTCAATAGCAACAATGCTTAATTGACGTTGCCCCCAACAATTGGCCAATCATGCAACTTAAATTTAATTGCTTAGGAACATGTCATGTGTTGTGACATAACGCGCATATCGGCAAGCGTGACATTGTACTTCTATCATCATCTAGCGAACTCAATTCTCAACAGACCAGCTCAGCCCTTCGGTCATAAGAGGAGGCTAACAAATCATTTTCCAGGCCAAATTGAAGTTGAAATTGCTATTGCTTCAAGTTTTATTCTGTCCCAGGTTACTTCCTCAGTTCTAATACGCCGCTTACCGTATACTTCATAATAAATTCAGACGAATATCTAACGACTGTTAGTATCATCATTCAATACAATTCAATATTCAATACCAAGTCAAATGCTAAGTGTAATTGCAGTGCTAATTAGTTTGCCGGAGTTTTTAAGTGGTGACAAAAGGAACTATAGTAAAGTAACAGTGTGACGGACTCATGTCCCTTTTGTTTCTTGAGTCTTCACAAGATTGTTCATTCCTCCTTTTGATGCCGCATCTTTCCTGAAAGTAAAACTAAAACTGTTTTTAAAAGTGGTTCATCCATAGGTTTTATGACTTTCGGTACCTTCATCACATACTCTTAGGAAGGAAAGCTTCAAGAATGTCTTCGGATTCTCAACTTATTTTGGGGGCAGAAACCAATTCTGTTACAAACTCCTCCAAAAATGCAACCCATCCAACTCTCTTTTCCCAATTCTCCTTTTCAACAATTGGCCAGCAAAAGCCACAGCTATTGCAGCGTATGTCTGCTCCGGGTCCAGGTACCCAGTACCAGCGGGGCTCTTCATCTCCTCCGCCTGATGGCGATAACCAGCAAACGACCAACCATCCAATTTTATCTGGCAATCCTCCGACGTCATCCAGGCCTACGCTGCTGGAAGCGCTGGCAAAAGTGCCAGGAGTCGTTTTTGATATGGGAGACGTGCAGCCTGTAAACTTGGAGCGCAACATCACGCACACCACGTTGCCTCAGGGATCTGCTCCTGTCAGCGGTCTGTTTTTACCTGCTGCTGAGGCAACATCTTCTCCCGCAGAGACATCACCCTTACACACGTTAATTCAAAGCAACCTTATGGATGTAGTTTCTACGGACGATCGACCAGAGATACAGCAGAGATTTGGAATCTCATTCAATTCCAGTCAGCTAGGACTCTCTCCCAGTCCGTCATTAAACCACCAGCAAATGGCCATGCCAACCCAGCAGCAATGGCACCCTAGTCACCCTACACGTTCATCTCAGAGCTGGGAACTTCCAATTGCTAAAAATATAGGCAATACTCCTGCAGGTGCTTCACTGGAACAGCCATTGTTAACCAACCGAGAATCTGCTTACAAGATTCTCCAATCTCTCCCTGAAATGCTTTCCGTGTCCATGTCGAAGCTGATTTCTCCAAGTAACAGAGAAGTGGTGTTTATTGCGCAATCAGCAAAAGCTGATTCTACTGCATCCCTTGCTCTCTCGCAGCGTCTCGTTCTACTCGCCCAAAAAACATTGCATTCGGCTCAAGAGCTCGTTTCTGCTGCAAAAGAATGTCAGAGCGCGTCAGAAAAAGCCAGTGCCCGTGCCGATGAAGCTATGAAGACAGTTGAGCAACTCGGCCAAAATATTTGTCAGAAGGAAGTGGATGAGATTGTTTCTAGGCTGCATGTCCATTTAGACACCGTCGTTGCATGGTTAAAGCAGAAAGAGGCCGATGAAAATGCGGATAGAAAAAAGGCGGAAGGAATGATACGTGAAGAAGCCCTCAAAGAACTCTTTGGTACAGGAGAGAATTCCGGTTCTTCCGGTAGTTGCCAAGAGCCATCAAATACCGGTTTTAATGTTGCAGGTAAGCAAGACATAGCGACGGATTCGGCGGTGGCATGGAGCCAACATCGAGAGGACGCAGCGCAGTGCGGACGAGTTATGGGAAAAGTGCCTGGAAACCTTCAAGAGACCGGAAAGCTTTGTGCCGATGTTATGGAGCAGTCCAATTCTGATCCAGTGAATGTAGACGGGGAGTCTCAAGAACCGCTTGTATTGGAACCGGACAGTACTAAACATGGTGCTACCCCGTCGTCGTCAACTTTGCCAAGTATAGATGGGGATACGCCACAGATTTTTCAATCACGTCAAGGGCTCGGTGAACAACAGCAAGAAACCCTCCAAGAAGGTGCAGGTCTTGCGCAAGCGAGTGCTGAACAACTATCAGGTGTCCAAGCGGCATCATCTGTTTCTTCAATGAGCACCACAGTTCTTCCTCCGTCGCGGTTTACATCTGGACCGGGAAACAATGATGTTTCCCTTTCATCGAAAACATCGTCAGCTGCCCAACAGCCAGCGAGTGTGCTATCAGCAAATAAACTAAATTCTCTTGTCGAAGATAAGCCCAAAGTAGGGTCCAAAGCTGCATCATTCAAACCCTTCCTTGCGACTGATGACTCCAATGCTATTCCTGTTCCTTCAACACCACTGCTACACGTCACAGGGCTGACGCCTGAGAAGGTTGCAAACTTCATTTCACCACCATTACCCAAACGATCTTCTCTCATCGCTCGGATAGAAGCGGAAAGATTGTCAGCTAAAGTGGACATTGCAAAGAGCAGGCAAAGAGATGTTGTCAACACCGATAACCCGCAAGCATTGGCTTCTCCGGCCAGTTCTAAACCTTCGATTAAGTCCCCTTTGCAGAAGGTGCCCGGTTTATTGCACGAGCAGCAAGGAGAAGGCACACACGTAGCTAATGACAAGACTCTTCCGAACTCAGGAGCACCTCTATTGCCGGCTTCTCAGATCAACCTCCCATATATTCCCATGAAGGTCGATCGCCTTGGTACCGATGGAGGCAATCTTACTTTTACTTCTCCTTCTCAACTCCCTCCTATGTCACCGGAAGTACAGTCGATCAGTCACAGAGTCACTGCAGATGCTCAAGATGTTCAACCTATTCGATCTAAGATGAACGTGATAAAGGTTGAACCTGCTGCGGATGATGCGCCTTTGTTTATGCTATCACTTCCTCCGTTGAATATGTCCCAGGAAGTTTGTCAGCCCACAGGACCGGAAAAGGAAACGTCGCAGTCTGCGTCAAGTAACTCACAGGTAGCTGCTCAGCCAACAGCTCTGCAATCTGCTGTAGGCCTGAATATTCCAGGAGCGAAAGAGTTATCTTCTCTCCTTCCACCTTCTACACCGGAGTGCAAGCCCTCCACCGCTGAAACCATTATAACTACTACGAACGCTGGGTTGGCCACTCTCCCAGCCAGAGTTGCGCACCAAACAACGATGCAACAGATGCAATCTGCAAATAAGCCGTTGGAACTGGGCCCGCTAAAAGGAACGGCACCTTCCGATAAATCGGAGAGAAGGAAAGGTTTTGGGCCACTCCAGCATCATCCAGCGCCAGGTCCTACTATTCCCCTTAACGGTAGACGAAGTCGTCCAGCGTCTCCTCCGAAAGCTATTGCGCGACCGTGGATCATTAGAAATAAATATGCTACGCACGTCCCATCTCCTAAACTACATGATCATTGGTCGCCTCCCCGTTTGCCGCCGCCTCGTTCTCCCCCTCATGAACGGTATCAAGCATATCGAGACGAAACCAGATGGTCTATAGAGCATGGGCCCTGGTATGACAGAGAAACCGATACTTGGCACCAGTTCGGCAAGCGATCTGAATTTGGACAAAAGCGATTTCTTGAGGATGGACCTTCATCGGAACCTTCTAAACGTCCTCGACAAGCCGGAACCAATCGAGCCTTCGAAAACCACTATGATCAATACCAGGTCTCCCAGGCATCTGCGGAAAATAACGGCCGTCCTGGATATGCACCACAGCAAGATCGTCAGGAGGTAGTAAATCTACTCCAGAGAATTTCTGGTTTTCGTGATGAAGGATGTAGGTCCGACTCCCAGGAGAGATATTTCTTCTCAGAGACTAGCGGCCAGACTGCGAACACTCAGCAGCCCTCTATGTATAACCGTCAAGAGCCTGTGGCCGCGCAACCTACCGCTCACCATAAGCCTGCTAAGCCAAAGGGGTTGCGAGATCGTATCAGCAATGGCCCTGGAAATAACGCATCTCGTGGTCGCGGCAGAGGCAACAATAAGACGCTAGAAGAGCGATTAGGCGACGCATAAATCATTTCGCATTGATGACTTAACCAGTATGATATTGTCCGACGGGACAGATATGTAATGGCGTTTTAAATAATAAAATACATGGCGTTGTACATTATACACGCGTATATACTCGTGGTATTGGGAATTCATTAATATTTTTTTTCTGCGGCAATGATGAATTGAAGAAGCAAGTGGTAATACACAGAATGCTATTGTGATACTCTTTCTACAGATACAGAATGTATCCAATTCCTGAGAAATACAAAAACAAACCCAGAAGTCATTTCTAATTCCCTCCACAGATGGATAACTCTCTCATCTCCCCCAGGACACCTTCCACCTGTGATAATTCAGTTACTTCAAGTGTATCGAATATAGGAAACCAACCAACCTGCGCATCAAGTTGCCCTGCTGCGTAATCATCTCGAACATTATCGGCGAAATAACTTATTGGGATGTTTAGTTTGAGCAGCCTGGTTCTGGAGAGAGAACATACCGTTGCACTCCGCTCAACTTCTCATACCCTTCCTCTGCAAACTTTGCTTGCATGCGAATCATAGCTTCGAAGCTTGGATCAAAGTACGGGACTCGAAGGTCCAAGAGTTGCGGAAGTTCTGCTATGAGTTGCTGGTTTAGTAGATCGAAGAGTTCTTTGGCTTCGTCGTGCTCTTGCTGCGCCTACATAAAGCGATAGAGGTGAGAATGCTAAAGAAACAAATCTTAAAACGTTATCTCACTCTCGGAAGCTTTGTAGGATCCTCGCTAGGTTTATCAATGAGCTTGTTCATCTTACTTCGCGCAGAATCATAATCCAATAGCTGTTCAGGGAGTATAGCCGTCAGACATTATAGACGAATACAAAGGGGATCTACCTTCTTGTTCCGCTTCGCTATATGCTCGTTTACAACAGGGAAGTAGGCGCACATTTTGCCGATGGGTTCAGAGATTGTTGTTCTGTACGGGATATCCTGGCGGAAATAATTACAGGGCAGTCGTAACCACGCTAAAGAAATCTGCACACACCAATTCTCGTGTAAAGGTAGAATCCAGCTCATCCACAGATCGTTTATAGGCATGCCCAGCCATTGCTCCTTCGGCCGCACGGTCTGCAGCGCCATAGAAAACCTCGAGCGTCTCAGCAATGCGACTTTGCGCAGAAGTCATCGCTATTGCAATCATGTTGTTTCTACCTTGTTGGGACAGATATGTATATTTTCGACATACCTCGCATAGCATCCCAGTAAGCCTTGCTATCCTTCTGAAGTGCTTGACATTCTTTCTCGAATCTGTTTCTCGCCGTCAGGGCCGAGTCAACGGGATGCAAGGAGCAACGCACACGCGGTACTTGGCTTCCTCGTCTGTAAACTCTCGATCTACGGTCCGTTCAATCTGACCAGTCTTTTGCAGGAGCTAACAAGGAATAGCTGCAGAGATAAAGTGGTCAACGAGAATGAGAACATACCGTCGTGCCTGCCCGATTTACGGACTTCTTGAATCTATAGAACGACAGGTAAGTCAGAAGATATAACTGCAATATCATAGAGAAATTATATACCCTGACCAGCTCATCGATGTATCCCTTCCTCGTGAATGGTAGCAGGCAGGGCCAAGTTAGGCCACACAATGATAGTGGTCCGCTTAGTCAGCAGTCTACCCTCTGTCTACGATACTAATGTCAAATGTTGACATAGACTCTCTTGGTTATGATCTCCAGGCGCTTGGAACTTTAGAGGAAGGCTCTGGCGAGGAATTCGAGGCATGCCACTATTTTGTGTGGGCTGTTGTTTACTTTATACTCACTTTTATTCAGGGAAGTGAGACTGAGAGTGACCTGAGGGCCACAATCTCGTCTTTGCACGCATCTGCCGACTCCGCTAGGCGCGAGAAGAAACGGCTGCAGAGGGAGAATGACGAGCTACGGGACGAGTTGTCCCATTCAAGAGTATGTTTCCATCCGGCGCCCTTTCATTCAATCCCTCGAGTGGCATTGCTTATAATGCGATCTAGCAAATCATCCAAAGACAGATGAACACTCTAGACGCCATTTCTTCCATACGCAAACCTTTTTTGCAGCCTCCACCTGAAATTCTATGGATGATACTCCAGCGTGTCGTACCACCGTCCTTTCTCCTTGACTCGGCTGTCTCTGCTGGCCCAGAGTCCGCGTGGTGCAAAACCATCCTACAGAAGAAATCCCTTGTCTTGGTGTGCAGAGACTGGTATAAATCTGGTGTCCAGCTACTATACGAGGACGTAACCTTTCGACAAATTAGCCATTTCGCTCCATTTGTTCGTGCATTGGAGACTAGTTCATTAGATCTCGGCAGATTTGTGAAGAAGATCACCGTATACTGCCTCATTCCTGCGAGCTGCTCTCCCCTATTCCGCGCTCGCCTAAGTCGTATATTCGGACTCTGCCCTCGTCTAGAGCGTTTTGCATACACCTCTCCTTGCCGCTTGCCGCGATCTGATCTGATACCGTCAATGCCATCGTCGATTACTAGCCTGTCCTTCAGCAGCGCTATCCAGCTTCAAACGCTAGTGTCCACTTTGATGCCGGTCTGTGAGGCTTTGGTATCTTTATCATTTGAATTGCCCTTAATTGATGTCGGATCGTCGGATTGTCCTACAATTTGCTTTCGTCGATTGGCGAGTTTAAAGGTCACTGTCACACCATTCACGAGAAAATCTTTGGGATTTATAGGAGAAAGATGGCAAATGCCTTGCTTGCAGCAGCTAACTTTCAAGCTGAACGGGAATCCTATCAGTTGGGAGCCTTCTCTTGCAATGAGCCAATTTATCTCATTTTGTTCCATTCATGGACGAGCACTTAAATATCTACACGTACACCCCGAGTACTGGTGGTCAATGGCAACATATTCTTTTGGTGTCCAGCCGATTTTGGATTTTTGCCCTAAGTTGGAGCATCTTGTGCTCCATCCTAAAACCTCGCTCCCTCTTAACCATCCCAATGTGAAGTGGATCGATCTTTGGGAGCCCCATTCAAGGAATGCTAGTGCTGAAGATTGGAACAAGCTACGTCAAAGACTTACGAATGACTCTTTCCCGTCTCTTATACGAGTGCGCACATTGTTCGCAAGCCTTTCCTATTTGCATGATTTGCCACTCATGATACCGCCGAGTATGGTAACAACTGAATCAGAGGCTTTCGAAATCAGGTTCTTAGACTTGTATATTCGTCATGATTTTGGGAATCTACGGAGCGTTGATCCCGTCTGGCCTGCTGGAGATGATGAATCGGACTCGGATTCGCTTTACCAACCTGGCGCAGATTCAGATCCGACTAGTCCTTCCGGCAGTTCAACGGAGCCCTCAGACACGAGCTCAGATGAAGATGATTACTATATTCAACCGGACTGGGATACGAACCCTGATATTTCCTTGGAAGCCTTTTATAGCTTGTAGAACTTTTATTATTTACTCGAGTATGTATAGCTCGTACTATTATAGCTACATAGGGATGGACATGCGGCGGTGTTGTGCAATGTTTACTCTCAAAAGCTGTTACGATCACTGCCCATGATCGCGGGCTCCCAGCTTCGCTCCGAACAACGTCAAAAATGTTTTATATCTGTGGAAATACCGAACCCATTTATGAACTATCCATTCCTTGCTTCAGCCATCTTGAAGTCCGCATTCATTTTTAAAAAACCATCTCTTCTTTGTTCTATGGCGACGACTCCTGCCACTGGCAATCTTCGGAGGAGTACGAGGGTAAAGGCAGTCATTGCAAGTAATCGTCTTAACGAATCTGTGCTGGAATCGTCGTTGGACTCTTGCAGTCAAACGAGGAAACGCAAGGCGTCGGAGCTACATGTTACCCATTCTCATAAGCCTGCTATAACCTTGGAGGAGCCGTATGCACCTATTGCTCATAATACTTCAGAGCAGCCACAGCATGAGCTTGCTTCCAAAGATATTGAAAAATCTCCTAGAAAGAAGCAGAAGCAGGAAGAGGATATAATTCCTGACGTTGTACGGAAAGAGACAACATTCAAAGGGAGACTAGGTGATGCAGTCTCTTGTTAAGGCCACTGAGTTTTGTTCACATTGTTACTGCAATAGGTTATGCTTGCCTTAATACTGTGCTACGCAACCAGAAACCAGCTCGGACCGCAGTATTTTGTTCGAGGACTTGCCGGTAAATGATACACGTAGCTGGCACTATTTCTTGGGAAGTGCGCTTATAGCGTATCCAGGTTGAACAGTATCAAGAAGAACGGTATGGAATCTGTAAAAGAGCTGGGCCGTAAGAACGTGGAGGACCTGCTCACTATTATACAATGGAACGAGGAAAATGTGAGCTTAAACCCCCTTTGCTTTAGGATGGATGTCAGCTAATGCAAAAGTTTCAAGCATATTCGCTTCATGCGAATGTCTTCTGAAATGTTTCCGTACGCGTCTCATGGTACATATGGATATTCTCTCGATTACTGTGCTCCTCTTCTCGCCAAAGTTGGTGAGTTGGCGAGCAAATATGGCCATAGACTCACTACACACCCCGGGCAATTTACACAACTTGGAAGTCCTAAACCCAATGTTGTCGAAGCCTCCATCAGAGAGCTCACATACCATTGTGAAATGATGGACTTGATGGGTATAGGCGTAGATGGGGTCATGATCATCCATGTTTGTATCATTTTGAAGCGAATTAGCGAGCGAAGAAATTACTTACCAACTTGCAAATCAGGGAGGAGGAGTTTACGGAGACAAGCTGAATACCTTGAAACGTATCAAGAAGACAATTACGGACTCCTTACCGCAAAGGGTGCGGAACCGGCTAGTATTAGAAAATGATGAGGTAAATGAATCAATATAGAAATAACACTTGCAAATGGCCCATGATGCACCCTTTAACTAGCTTTGCTATTCGGCTGAAGATTTGTTACCTTTATGTGAAGAACTTGATATCCCTCTCGTGTTTGGTACGTTTAAGTATCTTGATCGCTTTTTTTATGTCTAACCGATGAGAGTAGATTACCACCATGACAATTTAAACCCATCTTCCATTCCTCCAGCTATCATTATACAACGCGCTCATGCCATCTGGAAGCGCCGTGGAATAAGACCAAAGCAACATCTGAGTGAGCAACGTCCAGGCGCTGTAACTATAATGGAAAGGAGAGCCCATGCGGATAGATGCGAAAGCCTACCTGCAGATCTACCGGATGATATGGGTAAGTTGCTATATGCTGAAGTCTGTCTGGATTGATCAATGTATCTACCTATACTGCTACAGATTTGATGATCGAAGCGAAGGATAAGGAACAAGCAGTGCTGCAGTTATACCGAATGTACAACCTGCACCCTGTAGCTTCCGGTCGGTGGGGTTTTGAAAATTTGCAGAATTGATACTCATTGGCGCTTTAGAGTCACTTCGTGCTCCTAATCCAAATCCTACGAAGGAGACACAAGGCCGCAAATCGAATAAAAGGCTTCGAGCTAAGGCGTCCGCGTCGGCAACACTAGAGAATTTAACTGACGATGCCGAGAGCGATTGCTGAGTTAGTTCACCATGTAATCTCATCACGCAGTAACTTAGACGACAGCTGAATATTTTACAATGTCCAACATTTTTCTAACTATGTCCAACTTAAGCTCGACAAGTAACTGTGATAATAATGTAACAAGAACGCGTAGTAAAGCTGACAGGATAAGAGACATATGATACATTTGAAGAGGTACTATGTAGCTATAGACTGAAATTATGGATATAACACGACAGATAAAATGTACTTAAAACCATGCAACAAAGAACAGTGAAATCGCAAATAAAAAGTTGTATAACAAAAAATACGCCTGAACATAAATTATGCCTGAGTCTGACCACGGAAGCTAGTGAGTCCCAAAAATCCTAGCCAAATGATCTCCAGCACAGCGCGCCCGACAGGCGTGGGCTTGAGTTCTGGCTCAAAGTCTTCATTGTCCTGTTCCGCCATGTCGATAGGTCCTTCTTGAACGCACAATCCGAGAGCTTCCAAACCATGCTTGTCAAATTGGAGGCCGGAATCTCTAGATGAACAAGTAGCAACAACCATGTCGAAGCCATCTGTAGTCCGCTTGGGCATCGTCTTGTACGCCTGCTCAAGCGATCCAAGCACCGACAAGCCTTCGTCTGGAATACGCACGCCAGAGCCCTGTAGCGCTTTGTACGACACAACGCGCGCGCTAACATGGAACCTCGTCAACAGCACATGAGGATTATCCTTTCCGCTAGCCGACTTGCTCGACTCCCTTGAGGACGTCGGAGATTTCTTGCTTTCCGTCCTCTTCTTGTCCGCTTCATCAGCTTGAGATTCATCGGTAAAGTACACCAACAGATATAATCGCTTAGATTGCGGGATGTCAGGGACCGTAAACTTCACTTTGTTGGCCCATTTCTTATCCGTCTCGCTCGGCCAGAGAGGGACAAGCATGTAATAGGCGTCTTCGAACTCCATGAGGGTGCTGCTGCTCGTCTTCTTCTTCGTGCTTTTGTGAGAACGTTGCTTACTTGACGAGCCATGAGAATTCTTATTGTTTTCCACGGCAGGGAGTAAGCCGACATCTTGGAAGGACCCGTTCAACCCATCCACCATATTGCTGTGCTCGTTATATGGCCGAGGCAACGACACTGGCCACACAGGAACGAACGGCATCATCGACCTTTGACTGGATAATATGGAAGTGCCGGTAGGGAACCGTTTCCGTCGCGCCATCTTGCGACCGTTCTCGACATCCTCAGGCGGCAGAGCGCTGAATGCCTCACCGTGAGGTGTGCGAGAAGGAGGCCGCTCAGATCTCGGCAAATCGTCATCATCATCTTCTTCAACGACTTCTGGTGTCTCATGCTGTTGGGGTTGTAGACGGAACAATTGAGGATACTGGGTGATCGTTCGATCTGAAGCGGTGGTTTCACTGCTAAACGTTGACGGGGCAACAGAACCACTAGAGCTGCTCGGGCGAGAATTGTTTGGATTCGCAGGCGGTGATCCACTGACAAGAGTCGATCCGGCGCTGCCCTCATCAGCGCTGCTTCCGAAGCTCGAAGTGTGTTGTGTTTCCGACGGCTGAGCAGGCGAGGGCGGCTGGTTTCTGGAGGTGGAGGCGCTGCGGCTCTCTGTGGACGAAGTCGCCCTGGCATCCTGCGCCTCCTGCGGTTTACGATGTCGTTCAAGCTGCTGCAAACGCTGCTGGTCCTTCGTGCTCAGCCTGCCGGTCTCGTTAAGCAAACCATGGGTATCAAGCTTGCGAGTGGTGTTAGTGCTGGTATACTTTACTTGAACACTGCTTGGAGCGAGCAAAAGCATTGATCCGTTCTTCCGTGGACCCTCTACCTTGCGAGAATCTCTGTATCGACGGCTGATGGAGAACGCGCGCGCTTTTGAGTGCTTGTGAATCGAGGTCTCAGGGCCGTCGCACAGATCGAGTTCTGCGGAATATCCATCGCGGTAATGGCATACGGAGACGCGCTGCTGAGGGGGTTTACCATCCGGTACCGCTGTTGAGGGATTATAATAAGCGACGGAAGCAAAACAAATAGAGAGAAACCCACCATAATTATCTTTTCGATTAACTCTAAATGATCCACAGTACGGATTTCGCCAGAACTCCTCCTTGTTTAGCTCCATCCCTGTCCAGCGATCCTTTCCTCGAGAATCCCCACCACTGAAGATGTTGTCAGTTGGACCACCCTTCGGTCTCGAACTGCCTGAGAAACTGGTTCTCTCCCTGATGATACTGACCTTGCTCCTGACAAAGGCCTCAGAGCTGGAAGGCTCATCTGCCTTGTCCTTCTTGAACCGCCAGGTAAGCTCTGGGTCGCTCCACTGATTCACCTTTCGATGGAAGCTGTCAGTGTTTCCAGAGCTCACACTAGAGCGACGGCGGCTATTAATGGACGCCAGGGTATTTCGGCGCGGCCCAGGGAAGTCAGTGACAAGATCGCAAACTTCATCTTGCGCGAAGCCATTGATTCCTTGCGCGTACTTTGAAAACTCAAGGCCGAATGCATCTGCGGCTGATGTTGTAACAGTTGGCACAGATGATGGCGATGGATTGGGACTCAGAACATGCTTGGAATAATACGTGTTTTCAATTCTAGATGGGGAGCTGATGATGGCCGTGGGGGAGTCGCGCTGGTTAGACCATTCGTGTCCAGCATGCTCTGGGAGGGATGAAGATGGGGCGGGAGGCAAGGGACGGTCGCGGTGAGATAATGAGGTGGCGTTGTTAGGGCCACCTGGGAGGTGCTCAAGGCTTTTACTGGGCCGGCGCAGAGTAACGACGCTGTCCTCGCGTGCCCGGCCGTCGGAAGGCCCTGGGACAGGTACGGCAAGACTGCCTCTCCGCTCGCTGGCGGCATTCACACTCCTAATGCTACGATAATCGATGATGGTTCCTTTATCGCTACCCTCGTTCACAGTGGAGCTCACTTCGATGCCCTCGCTATTGTAGTAATCTTCGAATTCCTCCTCCGTCGAATAACCTGTGGTGCGGCCATTGCGATGAGCAACCCCAGGCGGGACTGGGTGCCAGTGGTCCTCGCCGCGTTCTGAACTCGCGTCACTGGTCGCTCGACCACTGGCGTGTGAGGCTGAACGCGAACTGTAGGATGCGTTATCTGAGGCGACGGATTGCGAGTGAGACGCTGAAGAGCCAAAGGTCTGGTATGAGTCGGCGTCGGAATCGCGAACCCGGTGGCGCCTGGATTTGGGTGAGGTAAATGGAAAGGACCAGTCTGGCGGTTTATGAGATTGCGAAGGATGACTGCCGGGACTGGGACCTGGGGTTTGCGAGGCGATAGAGGGGCGGGGCGTGGTGTCGGATTTGTAGCGATAGTCGTCTTCTGCATCTGTGCGTGGAGAGAGGGGGTCTATTGCGACGTACTGCATGGGATTTGCCTGTGGTTGCCCGAAGCTGAAATCGTTGAGCGAGTTGTACTCGTAGTGGGGATCGTTGTCCTGGCCGTTTCCGGGACTTGGTATGGGCGGGAGAGGAACTGCGTCCAACGATCTGGACGACGAGTTAGTGGAAGTATATACAAGAAAAAAGAACATGATGTACTGAGGAGAAAGAAGATCGTGGTGGTGGTCGGGTATTATTTTTCTAGCCATAGCTTGTGAGTTGTCTTGTCGAGAGGGAGACTCCATGCTACGGCTTTCCGAGTAACTAGGAGACAACTGAGCGAGCTGCGGATCCAAGGAATGGTGGGGAACTAACGGGAGCCTCGGGGATGAATGCAGGGATTGTTGCTGTGGAGCTGAGGACGACGAGGGCGTCGCTGACTTTGAGCGGGAGAACATGTTTACGCGAGAGAAGATGCTCATGATGAATGGAGAGGAGTACGAGCAGGACGTAAAAGACGACGAGGAGAGACGACAGACGATGAGCAGAGCAGAGCAGAGACGACGACCGGAGTCTGGCCGTTGCCCATCAAAATGCCATCACACACAATGTACGATCCGGGAACAAAAGCACTCCCACGTGGTATTCACGTGGCCAAAAACGTGCCATATATTAACCACACTTATTAAACATCCGACATCACAGCTTAGCCTTCACCCTTTCGACATCCCGGTACTTGTAGTACAGCTGCAGGCTCTCCGGGTTCGCTACTGTCCCGCTCGGTTGCATGTTCGTCCCTGAAACTATCTGTTTCACTGCAATCTCTATCTTCTTGCCGTTAACAGTGTACTGCAAAGACCTCAGTCAGTCAACCAAGCCACGTTCATACTAAACCCACCGGGATGTCGGCAACCTCAAACATGTACGCCGGAACGTGGCGCCCACTCAACGCCTTCCTGATGGCTTCTCTTATCCTTGATTCCAAGGAAGCACTCAACGAAAACCCTGGCCGCATCTTCAGAAATAAAAGGACACGCTCGTCTTTATCCTGAGGCCGTCGTTGCCCTATACACAAACAGTCGTCGATCTGCTGTGAGAATTCCTCCATTACGGAATATATCTCTCCAGAGCCGAAACGCACTCCGCTGGGATTAAGAACACCGTCACTATTCAAACGCGAATTAGCACCGAGATAACAAATGAAGATTCTGAATGCTCGCCTGCGCCCCAGAATCATGATACCCTTGGTAGCGGGATTAACAACCATGAAATCACCTTGCCTCCAGATGCCTGCAAAGCAGAAAATAAGAATGTCACGTTATCGTCCATCCCACTCTCCACTTACCTGGATAAACATTGAAATAAGCGTCCCGGAACTTTTCTCCAGACTCATCTCCCCAGAAGCAGACTGGAAGCGACGGGTGGGGCCGAGTGCAAACCAATTCTCCTGGCTGTCCCGTATGCTCGATATTATTACCTTGGACATCGAATACTTCGACTTTCATTCCGAGGCACTTGCATTGGATTTCTTAAAAATAAATGATGTAAAAAATATACAAGAAATAAATGCAGGGTGGTTACCTCCGACGTGTACCGGAAGACAAGGTGCCCCTGTAACGACTACCCCACGCGTAAATAAATCACATCGTGGCAAAGAATGTGGTACTCACAAGCGGTGCATATATCCGTGCCTCCACTGGTGGAGACAAGGTGGATGTTGCCACCAAATGCCTTTTGCGTCCATTCAAACATTGGCGGCGTAAGAACAGCACCCGTGGAAGATATGGTGCGCAACGAGTCAAAACGACCCAGTTGTACTAGATAAAAATCAGTATCCACGATAATGATAATTTCGAAGGACTGTTTTTACACGGTTGGATTCCACGACCTTGTACTTCGGCGAGAAAACGCGGACTCGTTCCGAGCACAGAGACCCTAAAGTTCAAATATTAACAAAGCTAGCCGTCACTGGAAAAGTAACCAACCCTTGGTCGTTAATGAATTTCAAATAGCTTTGTAGATTGGGGTAGAAAGGCGATCCGTCATAAAGAATTACGCGGCATCCAACGGCTAGGCCTGTTAGCATAAACGTCCACATCATCCAGCCGGTCTTGATGATAAATAAGACACCCACATTTAAAATCTGAAGATGGAGTAACTCACTGTGGTATATTGAAAATAGGTATCTTTAGGTGCTGCATCTAATCCAAGCTGTATCTCTTTCTTAGTTTGTAGGAGAACGCCCTGGGTTTAGTTATCTAAGTGAGCTTCACTATTCGAGCCATAGACAAAAACACCTACACCTGCTGAATGGACTATACATTTAGGTTTCCCTGATGTACCAGAGCTATACAAGATAAAGAGTGGCTGGATGAATGGAAGCTGCTCGAAATCTAGTTCTCGATTGCCTCCAGATTTCAAGAACGCAGATAACGTAACGCTTGTTTTGAAAAGAGTCATTTTAAAGTCGTCGTGGAAATCTTATAATGACAAACCAGTTGGAAACTCCTTTCAAGGCCAACTCTTTACCATTAACCTGGCTAGGTAATAGAATCGTTAGTTGAAGACCTTTATCTGCCAGGTCTTTCGCCACGTCTTCGATTTTCGGCAGCAAGTCAACCAGCTTTCCTGCGTACATGACTTCCGTCTCTGCAACAACGAATTTCGGACGGATTTGGCGGTACCTGTCGAGAATGCCCTTCAGGAAGATAGGTAAGCCTGGGGGGGAAGTTGTAAAGAAGTATAGATACCTGTGTGCCCATGTCAGTTGCCGTGCTGGAGAATATCCCGCCGACGCTGGCTACAGCCAACGCAGCGACTACAGCCTCGATGGTATTTGTGACAATCGCTGGGATTTTTTATTTATTTAGGAAAACGTAACAAATTGATATGCCTACCAGCAACGCGATCTCCAACTTGTAGCCCATTATCTCGAAAAGCATTTGCCATTACCCTGACCCTTTCTCGTACCTCTCTGAATGTATAATTCGTAACGACTCCTGACTCTCCAGATGCGGTAATGGCAATCCCATCGTCCCTTCGGTATAACAAATTCTCTGCATAGTTCAGCCTTGCAGTTGGAAACCATATGGGAACCTCTTCCATCTTGCCCTTTATAATAATGGGGGACTTTATATGTTCACCGTTTAAGCAGTAATTCAACTAGGACGAAATTCGAATGTTTAGTACCTGGGCATTTGGAGGCACTGAGGAGATAATTCCAAGATGCTCCCAGAGGTCAAGCCAGAAGTTGTAATCCTCGACTGAGTACTTGTGCAGGTCAAGATAGTCCGCTAGAAGCTAGAAGTTCAAAACTATTGTAAGGCGGACACCTAAATATTCCCGAACCTAAATGCAATCCATATTTCCGGTTGATGAGCCGTCGTAATACTTCGGAGCTAACAAGATTAGGGCGCTCGGGTGTCCACAGCAGCTTAGAGTGACTGAAATCCATTTGACAGCACAAGCGTAGCCTGGGATAGAGGAATGCTGATATAAGTATACATGGTCGTGATGATTTACTCGAATTACTTCCGGCTTCAAGTGCCGGAGATGGCTATGATTTGTGGGGAAGTTGCCAAGAATAACATGTTTTACGGCCCGGTTTGGAACCCAGCATTTGAAGACAGAGTAAGTACGAGGACGCATAGTTTGGTAGTCTCTCTGGTACATGTCTAGCTCGACTGACAGGCAACTAACTATCAAAATCAGCATTTGCAGCTTTCAAGACTATCTTTTCTGACTGTTCCGCGAAAGTAAAAACAAAATAAGAACATGACTACAACATGTTACTGTAACTGATTCAGATTGTCACCCGCAGATTTCCATACAGCAACGTTCAAGATGAGGGAGCCGTAGTTGCAGTTGGCCTCCAAACGCTTCACAATTCATGTCATGTAGAAGGAGTTAAATACGAGATACGAAATATTGATCCACAGCGTAAGCCACAGTCCACGAAGAGATCTTACAGCTCTTTGGGTTATGGCTTTCGGGTTGCATGAATGAATGTAGTAGAAAACGTGAGGAAGTCCCAAGGAGGTCGGTGCAGCGCCGTCACGCAGTCGCTTGGTGTAAACCACGTGTCATCGAGCCTTGGAGTTTTCGAGGCTCAAGTCTCCTTAGCTATTCTATCACCTTCACCACCAAAACTTATATCCTATACCTAAAGTTGCCATTGTATTACCAGCTCACGATACTACTAACGTCTTATAATGTCTTCAACACCAGCTCTCGCAGCCAGGGCTGTTGACGCGTCGCCTCCCGTAGGCCATGCACTCAACGGAATGACCACCTCGTCAAGTGGCACCACTGAAAGGATCCAGATTATTAACGACGAGAAGGAATTCACGTCAGCATCTTGTCTTTCCTTTCTTCTGCGTGGGTTGCTTATGCTTGGCTTCTAACAACATAGACCGGACCTCGGTGCACAAATCGAGCGCTGGGGGCTACATGACGCAGGCTTCGGATATAATATTGTGGCCGTCTTTGGCTCTCAGTCTACCGGAAAAAGTTGGGAATATCTTGAAAACATTTTTGCTTTCCATTGACTGATTGCTCTATAGGTACGTTGTTGAATAGATTGTTCGGGACGACCTTCGACGTCATGGACGAGTCTAAACGGCAACAGACCACCAAAGGTTCAAATCTACCCATGTCAAACCAAAAGAATGTGCTAACGGCGGATAGGTATCTGGATGTGTCGTGGCAAAGGGATGAACGTGATGGTCATGGACGTCGAAGGAACAGATGGACGCGAGCGAGGGGAAGACCAAGTATGCCGGAAATTGTGTACTGAACTTGAACAGCATGCTGACTACTTCTAGGATTTTGAGCGCAAGTCGGCGCTGTTCTCCTTAGCATCCTCGGAAATCCTCATCGTCAATTTATGGGAGCATCAAGTCGGTCTTTATCAAGGTGCAAATATGGGCCTGCTCAAAACCGTATTCGAAGTCAACCTTGGACTATTTGGAAAGAAGGCAAACGATGGGTAGGCAATGCTACTGACTGCTACCTTTTACGTTCTAATGCATGGCCATACGCAGCTCCAATGGCCGAACCCTTCTCCTTTTTGTGATTCGTGACCACATCGGCACCACTCCTCTAGCCAACCTACAAGCCACTCTTACTGCGGATCTTAACCGCATCTGGGAGAGTCTTTCGAAGCCGGAGGAGTTGAAGGATCGGCAGCTGTCCGATTACTTTGACCTAGCGTTCACTGCGTTGCCCCACAAAATTCTTGCAGCAGACAAGTTTGAATCCGAGGTTCAAGATTTACGGAAGCGATTCGTTGACAAGGAGGATCCCAAATATCTATTCAAGTCGGCATACCATAAACGAATTCCAGCTGATGGCGTTGCATTTTATATGGAGGGAATCTGGGTTAGTCAATATATCGCTTTGAACTCGACCTAGTCTGATTCTCGTTATAATAGGAACAAGTGCAGACAAATAAGGACCTTGATCTCCCAACGCAGCAAGAATTGCTTGCACAATTCCGCTGTGACGAGATCTCGGCTGTGGCATTGGCGGAGTTCAATGAACAGGCAAAGTCGCAAAAACGTCCTGTGGAGTCGGGGCGCGTAGTAGAGGGCTTGGGCGCGATGATGAAAAATTGGCGATCAGATGCTCTTAGTATGTGACGTGTGATTAAAGTACATTTTGTTTCTAACCAGTGGCCTTTATAGCTCGCTATGACCGCGAAGCCTCTCGCTACCACAAAGGCGTATACGCACGGAAGCGCGCAGACCTTATATCCACATTAGATTCCACCCTCTCCCCACTCTTCCTCGGCCAGCTTAAAAACTTGCACAAGTCATGTCTAGTCACGTTCAAGAAGGAAATGCTGGATGGTCTTCGCGGGGATGAATATAACTTTGCGGATGTGGTATCGGAGGCGCGGGAAAAGTGCCTTGGAACGTTTGAGAAGGGTGTTAGAGAAGCGATGGTGGAAGGCACTGACTGGAGTTGGGAAGATGAACTTGAATCATTGAAGGAGGAAGTGAGGGCTGTGGCGGATCAATGCAGAAAAGATGAGACAAAGAAGATGCTTAACCAGATCGACGTGAGTACCATCAATTTTTTAAGTGACGAGAAACCTAACTTTTCGTCAAAAGCGCAACTTCAAGAAAGCCATCGCAGAACCAGTCGAGCTTGCTCTTAGTAAAGCGGCACCAGACATGTGGGATGAGATTCTTCGCAAGTTCAGGGACTTGCTCGAAAAGGCCGAATCTAGTTATTTGGGCAAAGCTAAAAGTAAGTTTAATGACAATTCCCATTATGTGCATCATTGACGAACATTGCTATCAAGGCTTTAACTGTACGGATGAGGAGAATAAAGCAGCTCTCAAAGAACTAAGGAAGCGAGGCTGGCAAACCTTCCGCGCGAAGGTTGACGAGCAGACTGCCGATCCCGTCATCCTTGGCAAGCTACGGGGCCATTTCGAGGAGCGGTTCAGATACGATGAGGAAGGTGTTCCTCGGGTATGGAAACCAGACGATGATATCGACGGCGCTTTCAAGAAGGCCAAAGATGAGGTGTGTTCTTAACATTACAATCTGTACAGGAACACCTTAAGCAATTGTCAATTGCAGACATTGGAACTAGTGCCTCTCTACTCCAAAATTGCTCCTATCGATCCTTCCTTGGAATACACGCTCCCATCGGAACCATCAGATTCTCAGTCCTCTGAGGAGTTTGACTTTGCCTCGTCACTGGTGGTATTCACAGAAACGAAAGCCTTGGATCTTATAGCCAAATTCCGCCGAGATGCGGATGCTTACTACGTCGAGGCGAAGCGCAGCACTGTTTCTAGCATTGCGCAGATTCCAGTGTGGATGTATGGTGTCATTGTGGTGTTAGGATGGAATGAGGCGATGGCTGTACTATTCAATCCCGTATATTTCACATTCTTACTCGTAGCATTGGCTTCCGCGTAAGTTCTCTCCCCTTCAAGTTTGTCGCTATAAAACTGACTTTTTAAATCGATTTAGATATGCTATCATCCAACTTGGACTGGTTGGCCCTCTACTCCAAGTGACACGGACAATAACCAACGAGGTGCGATTGGAGTTAATTTCTATTGTACTACATGTGTAAATGAACATTTTTCGTTCCAGGTCCAGCGTCAAGCAACCAATAAACTACGCGAACACTTTGCACAGCCGATGTTGGCTCAGCCTATGGAAGTGAAGCGTGAGGACAGGGACGAGGAATTTAGGGATGAACTTCGGAAACGCAATCCTTAGAGCGTAGTATGCTAGCTATCTAATTATTATGTGGAGATTCTATAGTATATTTCAATAACATATTGATCACGAGTGTGACGGAATCAATGGTGTGTGACTGTCACAATAAGAAAAGTTATTGTCCCAGAAAGGGGCAGTTGTTTTGGCTGTATACTAGGTACACGAACCCCGGGAGCTCGAAAGACAATGGCGAGAACAGGCAACAATGGCCATTTCACCGAACAACAACACCGGCACATGATCCGCCCATGCTCACTCTGGGAAAGCAGCACAACGGTCCATTGTCTAAAGTACTGTCCTCACCTAAAGAATGGCCTTCCTCTTTACTACTTCCCTCCTCTGTGTTTTCTGGTTTCTTAGTGTCTTCTTCGCCGTCGCTGGACGACCTCTGCTATGTCTGCTTGGAATAACCCCCCGCCTACATACGACGCTCCCTCAACATCTTACATGACCACGACTCTTACGCCCTATCTTCAACTACCCCATCTCTTGTCCCTCACATGGCTTGCCTATCCAATTCTTTCTCTTCTCTTCGTGGCATTTCGCCTCCAGCTCTCCTTGGCATCTGCGCAAGAGGGTGCTGCCAATGCTAAGGGCGCTCTGCTTGCTAGCTGCAAGGCCGCAGAGCAAGCAGCTACATCCGCTGCCAGCATGCCCCGTTACTTAGCCATCGCCTCCAATCAGCAATTTGCGGATGCGGTTAACGGCTCAATGAATGCAGCGCGAGCAACACTTGTTTTGGCTCTCACCTGCATGGAAGCCATAATAAATTTCATTGTTGACTTGTATCGCTCAACGTTACTGTGCTTCATCGAGCTTGTTGTTCGCGGTGGACTTGCAATTCTTATTTCTGCAGTGCAAGAGGTATGTGGCAGTTCATGTCTTCATCTTATTGCCGCTTATTCCACCAACTGCACCGCAGGTCAACTCATTACTGCAGAGCGTCGGCGCCAGCCTAACTTCCAGCATAAAAAACGATATCACCACCGCCAATAGCGCTATCACTACCGCCATCAACGCCATCAACAAGGTCAACCCGTTTGGGAACATTAGTCCACCGCAGATTAATGTACCGAGTCTTGCCAGTCTCGAAAACGTTACCATTCCTTCCTCTTTCGAGCAAGCTCTAATTAGTCTTAATGCGTCAATTCCAAGTGTTGCCGAATTGAAGAATTCAGTCGAGAATATGTAAATCATTTGTCTCACTTTTGCTTTTCATGCGTTTAACGTTTAAATGAATTATAGAATCGACAAGCCTTTCGAGCTGCTCAAACAGGATATCAACGAAACATTCGGAAATATCACGTTTGACCGCTCCGTTCTTCCTGTTCCTGTGCAGAACAGACTTACATTCTGTAACGATCTTGACCTATCCGTTGTCGACGATATTAAGAGCGATCTTATCAAGACATTCAAGGTCGGCGTTGTCATTCTGATCCTTCTCGCTCTCCTGCTCGTTGGCCTCAACTGCCTGCTTACCTGGTACAAATGGCGATGCATGAAGAATCACTTGGAATACACGCGCCAGGCATGGAACACTGACCCTACACTGTACCACCCCTCCCAACTACCTGGTGCTGCACCTCAGGTCATCCTCACTGACCACAATTTAATGATGCTGAACGCGAGTTCATCCCACCCACTCATCGCACGTATTGTGAACCAGATATCCACGCGCTTCCGTTTATCTCCGTCCCAGAACTCACATATGCACTGGTTCTTCAACTACATCTTCCACCCGCCCGCCCTAGCGTGTTTCTTAATTGGCTTCTTTGGTCTGCTATCCGTTCAAGTCCAGCTACTTGCAATGGGTCCTCTCGTTGCAAAATACCAGGAGCGCGCGGACTCATCTGCCGCAGATTTCTCCAATACCATCGCTACCAGCATTAACGCGAGCATGTACAACCAATCTGCTGCCTATGCAAACGATGTAAACGGCCGCGTTGATATTATCCAATCAACAATCAACGATGGGCTGTTTGGATGGGTAAACGGAACCACCACAACGCTCAATACTACCGTTGTTAATTTTTACAGTGATGTTCAGAACGCGGTGTCAACTGTATTCAACGGCACGATCCTGGAAAGCCCTGCGCAAGAGTTCATAAAGTGTTTTATTGGTTCCAAGGTGGATGCGATTGAGAATGTCCTTACGTTCCTCAAGGAGAATCTCAACATTGACATGCCAAGAGTCAACCAGTCCGTTCTTGTCCTTTCTCCGGCATCTGTCAATGAAGCCACCCAACCGATTGCTGCCGCAGCTATCGGTGGCGACGACGGTAGCGGCAATGACAACGGTGGAATTATCATGCGCCTCGTCAATTCGTACGCCGAATCATTGAAAAAGGAGCGCATCATGTTTGCTATCTTCCTCGGGCTGTGGGGCTTCGTGGTTCTCATGGGTATCTGTGTCGTTTTTTGGCATTCATACGGCAAAGGATGGGTTGAGAAGAGGAAGAGAAAGAAATGGGAGGCAGAACAGCGCTCGGGGATCGATGGATTTGTTGTTCCATTTCGGGCTGGAGATCAGCCAGCCTCCGCTGAGAAGGGCGGACTGGGAGCTGATTTGCCCTCTTTTACCCCCCTGCCATCCCCGAAGTTTGGGACCTTCAAGCCTTTCTCTTTTAGTCGATCCGCTTCACCAGCCATCCATGATGAGGAGCGAAACCGCTCAGCCGAGTCTCTTCACCGTCCTTCAGAATACGCGAACGGCTTCGGAAGGAAGCAAGGCGCCCAGCCTACTTCTCGTGCGATTTTTAAGCCTAATAAATTGATGGCCATTGGACGAAAGGCTATGGGGAAGGAAAAGCTTCAGGTGGACAGAGAGCCTTCGCTTCAGGAGTCAATATCGACTACTGAGCAGTCTGAGAAGGCTCAGAACACTCGCAACACTGCGTGGTTCGGGCGCATGGCAAACATGTTCGGGAAGAAGGAATCGGATGTTGAGTCTATCGATGATGCTAATAATGTTGCTGGTCGTGGGCGCCCGCCTATTACCATCGAGGTTGAACGCGCTTCGTCCAACTTCGATCGTGACGATAGTGACTCTTACGCGTACGACCGTCGCGCTAATCAGTCTCGGTGGTCTGCTTCCCCGGAAGCAAAGCAGACTACAACGCCATGGATTAAAAGCATAACACCTAACAGGAAATCAACCACCACCTCACATCCTCCCATCGGTGTTCCAATACGCGCCCCATTTCATAAACCCAGCGTTCCTTCTGACGTAGGTTCGAGCTATGACGACAGTTTTATGAATTCGATGAAGCCTTCGCCAGTGGCTGTTCCACTTCACCACGGATTCAATAGTTCGCAATCGCCGACGCGGTCAAGGAAAGGGTCTTCTCCCCCACCGCCTCTCAATTCTCCCCGCATCCACCAGCCGCAGAGCACACTTGCGCCCCCTCCTCGCAATTTGATACCCCCTCCTGACTGGCATCATCGCCGTTCATCTTCGGTTCCGTCACCTTCCTGGATTGTGACCAATCGCGACCCGTTTGAAGATGGGAATAGCATGCCTCCGGTATCCCGACTTTTGACGACAACGTACGCGCGCCAGTCATCCGCTGCTGTGGACCCATTCGTTACGCCATTTGACGATGAGCATCGAGTGAAGATTGAACAACCTCGAGTGGATACTAGGAAGAGTATCCCCACAAATCCTTTCGTGGTCTTATGAGAACTTTTTGTATCTACGTCGTCCACCGACTATCATCCATTACATAGCATCTAGCTTAGTCCCATAACTGTATTTTTAATCTCTGTGAAAGTATATACGTAGTGCACAATAACACATGTAGAACAGCAATGCCACTTTTTTTGGTTGATGTGTCGATGATTGTTGTCGAATATTTGCGGCATCTTATCATGGTCGCTGATCACACTGTGTGGCAAGTACTCGTCGTTCCTCTTCGAGGTGCGCGGCGACGACCTCTATGCTCTCTGAGACCAGGGCTTCGTCGACCCCATCGTCGTCGTCCCACTTACCGCCCATTATTGCCCAGTGGCAGTCCTTTTTCGCCTCCTCGTCCTCATATCCACCTCCAGAACCACCTCGTGTATTGCCTCTGGACGCAGCCAATAACGGACGTCCATCCAGCCCCCACCATACCATCTTGAGCAGCGGTCCTGTCTTTGAGAGCACTATAGATGTCGAAATCCTGGCGTCTGAGTACCTCCTCAAGGTGCATTTACCTGGCTTTAAGCAGGATGGAATAACACTGGCATCGAAAAGGAGGAGAGTTTTACATGTCGTCGCTGATCGTTGGGAGAACGGAGGAGGTAAGCACCTGTTTATACTCTTCGCTTTCCTTGGTCAGGGGTATGGTTCTGGGTCCATTTATGTCGCGTACTGGAGTCTAGAATCTATGTATTCAGTCCGGCCACGAATATCCTATCCGCGCTTCTTTTTCTACTGAGACCGTACCCTTCCGTACTTGTTCAGGAGTCTGATCCATTGCCCTTCTTTCTTTCAGGTCACTTTGAACGCCAGGTTTCCTTCGGATATGACGCAGACCTGAATTACGTGAGAGCAACATTCGATGGGGAGGTGCTACACATCACGGTTCCCCGACGCATCCCACCAGCCGCCATCCGCATAACACCTCCGGAAAGGTCTTCCTGAATTCATTCCTCTAGTGGAGATTGTTCAGGAATGCTTCCCTCCTCGCAACGTCACTTGGAAAGGGATGCATCTTAGGTTCGCTACAGCACTCCAACTTTGCGCCCATGATATTTTTCTGCCATGGCTCTCATTGCAAGTTACCCAACACCCTATTGTAGATTACTACCTCTTTTTTAATCTTGCGTACCAGTATCTGGAGTATCGTCTTGGTATGCCCGTCTATTACACATACCATATCCGTATGCTCCCGTATCTCTTTATGCTTTCATTGCAATTTTAAAAAGTCTCGTGAACGGATATCTTCTATCTATACGAGTAGTTCATGTTCATTTAATGTACTTTTCTTATATGCGTGGATAATATTCCATGGAAAAATTATATAGCTCATCAGAATTTCCAACTCAGCGGACAACATAACCGGAACATCCGGATAGCTTAACCGAGGATCACCACATTGCTAACTCTCAGTCACCACACCCGTCTACTTGACAATGGTTGAGAGTCCTCTGTTAGCTCTGATAGATATACTGATATGATAACCAATGCTGCTTTAAAATTAACATCTCCCTCTGCTCGAATTGCCTATGCACTAGGTGCTCTTTTGCCGTTTAAATTCAACTCGACTTTCTTGAAGCTGGGACGGAACAACTCCATTACTCTATACACAGGATATGAATGGCCTTTGCCCACAAAACGTCTCTATCACAGCTCTGGAGACATTACGGCCCGAGAAAAGGAGGGCTCGAATTTACCAATGCAAGTGGACATTTTAGAAAGATATCGCTCACTGGTGACTCTAGGCTCTATCCGATACGACGAAGAGCAAATTAGAGCTATAATGCGCGTGAGTATAGTGGTTTTTTGTTGTTGTGATTTTATAGATGGACTACTTGTTTAGCTTCGACGATTACAAAAGGAGCTCATCGACTACGCGCCTCCTGCCATTCCTGCACGTCTTCTCGCCCGACCTAATATCTCTTCGGGACCATCGGAAACATTGGGAGGTGCTGAAAAACCATGGTGGATATTCTCAGAAGAAGAAACAGAATTTACACCGAGGGAGCATAAAGCTCTTGTAGCAGTAAGAAGCCATAGCGAGGAACTAGCAGCTTTGGATACTCCAAAGGTAGGGCGATTTCATGAGTTGTCGCGTGTGCTGTTAAACAATCTTTGAACTAGGGCCTCCTTCTCACTGGATCCCCAGGTTCTGGCAAAAGTTTCCTAGTCGACATGTGGTTTTCGTCCATCCCAACACGATATAAGGCACGCAAGCACTACAACCAGCTCGTCCTGGAAATTTACCGTGCTGTATGGGAAGAAACGAAACGAAGGATGGCGACTGTCCATGCATCATCGACTTCTCAGGATAGCGAAGAAAGACCATTCTGGAATTCAAAAGTCCGAAATAGCTGGCGAAAGCTTATCCGAAGCGGGATTGCTCCTATTAAATGGAGTGACGTGGTTGGAACACGGCCAGCAGACCAAACGATAGCCTTCACAGTTGCAAAACGACTTTTACTCCATCATTGGCTCCTGGTTTTTGATGAAATACAGCTACTAGATGTGTCGAGTGCCAGCTTGCTCGCCGATGTGCTATCCTGGTATTGGCGAATGGGTGGGGTTGTTGTCGGCACGTCGAATAAGGTTCCGAGAGACTTGTATTTGAATGGCGTGCAAAGAGACCGCTTGGAGCCATTTGTAGAGGCGTTAGAAGCACGGTGTCCGGTCATCATGCTTGGTGAAGAGAAAGACTGGAGAAAGATTATGAGCGCTGATGAGCTGGATCGCTCATGGTATGCCCAGGATAAGAAAGACGCATTCGAAGAAGTTGTTAATTCGATTTGTCACATATCAGGTAAGTTTCAACATCAACCACTAGAAGCTGGCGGTTTAAATGTATCTGTCTTTAGAACCTAAACCAGGCACTCTCACTATATTCAACCGATCGATTCATATTCCTTGGATATCTGGCCATACCTGCAAATCTACCTTCTCGGAGCTTTGCGACCAGGTGGAGTATCTTCCAGATGCCCTTATATAAAAAACTAAAATGCTATTACTCGAAAGGCTCTTGGCCCGGCAGACTATTTAACGCTCGCCTCCACATTTTCTACTGTCATCATCACAGATATACCTGTTCTTACACTCTCGGAAAAGAACCAAGCAAGGCGTTTTATATCCCTGATCGACGCTCTCTATGAAAGCCGATGTAAACTAATATGCTCCGCGGCAGCTGAACCTGAGGAACTATTTTTCCCAGAGGCGCTCTCTGATTTGAATGTCGATCGGTCACAGCTGAACTTGATGATGGCAGAAGCAGTTGCAGAGACTCGGGACGTTTATCGTCCTAATGTGTCTAAATACGATTCGGCTAATATGGAGGAAGCTCCTGTAGCTCCTTCAAAGGCTCTTTCTCTTGATAAGTTGTCGATATTCTCTGGTGAGAAATAAAACAGTGATCTCAATCATATACTGACTTGTGACTTTTCACAGGCGAAGACGAGCAGTTTGCATTTAAACGAGCTCTTTCAAGGCTCTCAGAAATGACCAGCATTTCGTACAATCGGTCGGATTGCTGGGCACCCCTTCCAGTATCGGAGCGTAAATGGGAACAAATATCTTCATCTACAACACCTTATTCGACTCCCTTTGGCCCTCTTACAGACCGCCCCGATGGTGGTGATTTGCCTGAAGCGAATGAACAAATTTCCTTGAAACGACCTCGTGCTCCTCGAATCGCGAATGACCATATGTGGGGCGTTCGAGAAGACTGGGGAGGCAAAAGTCCTTGGGGGAAAGGTGCCAAGGTATACGAGGAATCAGCAGTTTCCAGGAAATGAATGGTGGGTTGGTGTTTCTATAACATAACTCGAGTTTATGACAAGAATCAATAATAAAATTCCCGCAGTACGAGTAGGTTGGCATGTGACTCCAGCTCGCACTCATCAATCCCCATACCCTCCCGCATTCATCCACAGAAACATTTTCTCCCACCTCGCATGGTGTTTGTATTTGGTGGAGCCTCAGCGTTTCGAGGTATTTCATCAAGGCGAAAGACTATTGAGACTACCAAGAAGTCTCCTATCCGTGAAGGGGACGTGATCGTTCCTTTCTCCTGTCAGACAGGAATAACGGGTTTTCAAGTAAAATCCAACCATTTGATATATCTTTTATTAAATACATTATATGCGAGGTGGTATGTAATACATCCAGATGAAGCACAGGTATCAGCGAGAAACAGTCGATTGGATTTTGTATGATATAGAGCTTCGTAACGGCAAAAGAAAGGGAGGGCAACGCCGGGATCCTGTATCGATAAATATATAATGATAATACAAACTGCGGCGATGCTAGGAATCTCCGAAGGTGGGTGGAACTGTATGATGCTGGTAATATGGAACATGTTCGTGGTCGTTACATGTAAGATATGCAATAGTGGTAATAGATCCTTGCTGCGGAGCGAGTTCTGAAGCATGGAGAGGCGTAAGGTATATACTGGTGGATCGACAACAATCAGCGTCGCGAGAGGCGCCACGACTAATTTTTTGTAGCAAGAGGCTAAAGATGCAGGGCTGAGGAGGAAAATAAAAGCAATTCTCCGAGATAACGGTCGACAATGGTCCAGGCTTTTGAAAATGTCGTGGTGGATGGGTGAATCAACCACTTGTCGCCGCAAAAATTCCCGTGTTCGGCAAAGGAGTGAGAATCATGGGAAGGACACGTCTTGGAATGGTGACTCTTAGCATTTCACCGTCGAATTCTGCTCGAACTTGGCCAAGTTCGGCATCATATCCGAAAGAAATACGGCGCTCGAAATGTCCTGTGAAGAAAACAAAAATTAGCGCTCATAATCGGAATGTAGCTGAATAGAGAGAACCAGCAAAAAAAATCGAGACTTTCATGGTCACATAGAAGGATACAATGCAAAGGAGCCGAAACTCTGGAGAAATGCACATATAGCAATGAAGGGTACTCACCACCACCATTATCCCAGCTATCAGCAACAACATGCAAAATTCTTCTTCTTTTTGTGGCTAATGTGATTCCTTCCCTTTTAAAACCCGGCAGCCGCACGTTGAGCCTATACTCTGAATGCGACGTCTCCACCTGAATCCAACAGTCCGCAGGAGGAGGCGCATGACTGAGGAAAGGCTCGTGCGGCGCCCACGGGCGGCTCCTTGAGCCTGCCGCACCGTCAATGTCGCTCATCGTGTCTGACGACAAGATTGTGGGAGGTTCTGGGGGAGGGAACCCGGGGCTTGGGGAAGCGACTTGCCGCATGGCTGTCGGGTGAGATGGGGGGGATATAGGCGAGCTCGCCGGCGGTTGAGGGGCGCGGAAGGGGGAGACAGGTTGCTGTTGCGGTGGTGTGGGCAGTATGGGCCGTACTGGGTCGCGCACGGGGGGAAGCTGGGACTCTGGTGTACATTTGGAAGATTGTTCGACTGAATTGGACGAGCTGTGGGTAGAACTGGGAGCGGTACCGTCGCTCAACCGACGCGAGGAACTCGAGGACGAGTTACGGGAACTGCCACTGTCGTATGAGGATGACGAAGAGTCTGACGGTGGTCGATGGAAATCGGGCCGGGCGTGAGAATTCGAACTCTGCCCTGAAAGCTGACGCTCTTCCGGCGAAGGATTTGACGCAGCTACCATGCTATCCGATCTTTCCTTGCTGGAATTCTTGACAGCTGTCTTCTCTTCGCCGATGCCGTGAGTGCCTTGAAGGGCAGTATACGGAATCATGTTTGGCAACGGTAGACTCGCTGAGGAACTGCAATCGAGCCATGACCGAAGCGTGTCCTTGTAGAATGGGTCTTGCTTGTGCATGGATGGCAAGAGGGAGTGGGCACCTGGGATGGGGACCTGAGGTGGGCGTGAAGAAACGAGCGAAGGTCCCGGTGTTGATGACGATTCTGGCTTGAAACGTGGTTGCCCCGCACTGGCGGCTGGAGTGCTGTCCTTGCTAGGCTCGCCTTGAGCAGGGCTCTCCGAGGTCACACTTGGCGACAAGACAGTGGTCATATTCTGCATCTGTGACCATGCGCGGTGACTCTGCTCGTCCGCGTATGGTTTCCGCGAGACGGGTTTCGAGTGGCCATCGTCGTCGTCGAATACGGCTGGAAACTGCTTGGACTGCGATGGAGAGCGACGGTGGAGGCGACTGAGAGGGAGTTTTGTGGGCGAATGGGGTTCAAGGACGTCCTGCGCTTTGGAAGATGAAGTGTTTGAGAAGAAGCCGGTTGAGGCCTCTGTCTCGTGAATGGAGGGGGATGGAAGGGGGACTTCCCGCGGAGAGTCGAAAGAGGCGTGTCGTCTTGAATATGAGGTGTTGCGGTGGGGATTCTGAGGACGCGAGTCTGTGCAGCGGAGTGAGCATGAGCGCAGGAGAGACACACGACGACAAAGGGGGGACTCACGATGGACAGACCTGGCGTCGGTCATGGTGGATGGGAGAGAGCGTAGATGATTGGAAGAGGAAAGAAAGGAAAGCGAGGGTAAGCGACTGGTGTTTGGCCGTTACTCCGTCCATCCGCCGACACTCCACCAGTCTCCACTTTCATCTGACGGCCTTATCCGGCCATTTACTCCGGCGGTCCTAGTTTAGCCACTGACGTCATTGTCTTGGATACTGCCTAGGCGCTTCCCATGGAGCCCATGTAGACGTTTCCTCCACTCCTCGTCCGTCGCACAAATGGTCTCACAGGCTTACATCAACCACCTGGACAGCCTCTATGCCTCAAAACTAGATGAAAAAAGACAGAGGCTCCACCTTAGAGCGCTCGTCAAGAAGGCGGCAACCACCATCGTAAGGCGCCCCAGACTCGAAGATGACTGGGTTTTCCCTCAAAGCGGCGGGCCATCCTGTCTCTCAAGATCCCCCGCCATTCGTCCTATTTCGTCTGTGGAACTCAAAAAGTCCACCCTGTCAGGACAGCTATTCTACTGGACTCCCGCTTCGCACTCTCCTTGGGCCATCGCCCTGCCTGCGACGTGGAATAAGACAAATGCAAAGCTCCAAGGACATACTATGGATCTCTGGTGGCTCTCGAAACAAGATCTCCTTTGCACCGCCACGATTAACCTGACACTCTGCACGGACACTCTCAAAGTCGACATCAAGGAGCTCGATGAACCCGCATACGCTGTCCTTCCCAAGAACGTAGACCTTAGGCTCTTCAAGCTTGTATTTGACGACCAAGGGGTGAAATTCTTTGCTGCATCGACTGAGGATGACCTAGCATCGTGGCTCGGTGTGATTGGGTATGCTCCTTCTCTTGGTCATGTTAGAATGGCTGATGGATGCTCTGCTAACTATTCAGCGATGTCATCTACCCTCGCAGTTGTATCGAAAGCCCTCGACCAGCCCAAGTACCCATGAAGTCTATTCTTTTGTCATCCACCGGCCCTTTTCCACCACAACCTCCCCCAAAGACCCCACCAAGACACGCTCAACTGTTTGGACCTCGTCCTCTGCCGGGTCCCGTCTCGCATCGCATCTCGGTCGCTCAAACGATACCTGATTTTCAACGATCGTCAACCACCTTTGATTTAAGATATCCTCAGCAGACGCTCTCTCACCCTGCGCAGGCTCCTCGTCGACCGTCATCGTCGCCTGCTTACACAATGGATCTGACGAGCCCTGCCAAAACTTGGCTCCGCTACTTGGATGGACAGGAGACGGCATCTTGTGCAAAAGAAAGTCCTGAAAAATCAACAGTAGACGTTCCTACGGGCCTTCCTGAGAACTGTGCGAACCTTACTCTCGAGCAAGTCTATGAACTCTCACTACAGATGGAATCTCAAGAGCAACGTCGGAAGGAACTCCTGCTTAAAAGTCCCGTTCACAAAGAGAAAGATCTTACTCTCGAGCAAATCCACCAACTATCTATCGAGATGGAAGCAGAAGAGCAAACACAGACAGCTACTACAGCGGCATCATCAGCTATCCTTCCAAACCCCGTCACCGTCGAATCAACGTTGGACGCCTACCATGTCTTGGTCATTGGTACGTCCCATCTTATTTTGACATCCGAATACTCATTGCACCACAGGTATGATCTACAGCCTCTTTGGAGAAACTTCTGACAGCAGGAGGGACCAAGCCCTTTCAGAAGCCCAGCGTAAGTGGATAGGCATATTTTCATTAAATTTTTCTTAATATGCTCAATCCATGAAGGGAACGCCGATAATTTAAAACATGAACTGGTGGCCCTGGTGACAAAGTTGCAGGAAGAAAAACGACGGCTCGAAACACGACTCAAAGACCTGGAATCTTACCTTTATGCAGCTCCATAACTGTAAACATGTTTTCTGGAAGCCTTGACCTGATGATTCCGTAACATTTCTCTTAATTTTTTACTTTTTGCCAAAGTCGAGTTGCACAATTGTAGTCTATTTTTATAATCTGTCAAGTCTGTGTTTGTTATGTGAGGGCATCTCATTGACTGGGAGAGATATTCGCGGACATATTCATGGATCTGCCAATTCTTTTTGGCTATGCCACAAGCGACCACAAGTGACCGAAAACCAACACGACATCATGTAAAGACTATACAGGCACTGCCTGAAATAGCATCCTGCAGCCAGACCGGGTCCATCTCCTTGTGGCGTGGCGGTTGATGTCAGATACTTTACAATCTTGGCATCAATCTTCATCAAATATTGCTGGGGAGTACAGGTAACCTATGTTGTTTACCAGCCACCGTCAATACCACCCCTTGAAAATGTCTTACATTCAATGTTCCGCTTTTTATTGTCTGGATTTAAACTTCACACACCTGTAAATAGGGCTGCTTCCATGCAGGAGCCTGCAACAATCATGTAGATATCAAGTACAGCGAATGAACGCATTCGAGTTTACGAGACAATTGGCTTCTAATTATTTTCAAGTTCTGTTCGCATCTTGGCCTCACTGTCAATGAACTCGCAAGCTGTGATCGCTTGGAATCAAGCAGGCTATGATTTTGCCCTTAATGCTATCGCAGCAGCTCGAGTGTAATGCTATTGATCTGGACACAAGCCGCAGATATCCCGACGCAACTTCGCGTTGCCTACAAAAACTCCAGAAGAAGTCAATGGAAGTAATCCTGAAGTAAAAGGATCTGTTCAATATCCAAGAGTTGAGCGATTCGTTTTATGCACAGTTGTGGCATAAGCGTGGAGGATGTCCTCAAGTTCACGTGACTATAACACCTGCGTTCGGCAAATAGGCATGATAGCAATATACAACCTATGCGGCGGCTAGTACTATATTGCTCGTATAAAGACGCGGACACCCAGTGCAGATTGAGAAAAGTCAGAATACGCCGAAATGTACTTCTTTAATCCTTGATGGCGCTTAATCACAATAACAAGTACGGCTTGGTACGACGACGGCATAATGATATTAACAATCGATTCATTTGTGGGCCTTGAAAAATTGATCATCGCATAAATGTCTTTGGTTTGGTCCTCGCCCTCAATTGGATGATGGTCTTCTGAAATCATTCGCAAAACAAGCACCTGCTCGATAAGCCACATTCGATAAAATGCCAATGAAAAGTGATCCAAGAACATACATAGGTTGTATCACCTAGGA
>JASFDC010000021.1:30979-46388 GCA_036937075.1 Mycocalia duriaeana | reverse complement strand
GCCAAGGTTTATTCGGGGTTGTATGAATTTGAGGGCCACGTTGTTCCGTGAGTATGATAAGATTTAGATTGGGCTTAGCTGATGTCGGACGCAGATATATGGTGGTCGTCAAGGTTGGTAAACCGACGGAACGCAGCAAGCCTGGAAATCGTGGAAAGCGCGACTCGCAGATCCTCCTTTTGCACTATCTTAACAGAGTCCACTTTGACGCGCCCATGAACCCACTGGAACTCGAGATCTACCATCAAATGCGGAACGTTATCGGAATTGATCCCGCGTTCTACGAGTACATTTTCACAGTCGACGCCGATACGACTGTCTCCAAGGACTCTTTGAACCGCCTCGTCGCTTCCAGCGCAGACGATCAGCGCATCATTGGTATATGTGGCGAAACGAGACTGCAGAACGAACAGCGCTCCTGGTGGACGATGATTCAAGTCTACGAGTACTATATCTCGCATCATCTGTCCAAGGCATTCGAGAGCTTGTTCGGGTCCGTGACATGTTTACCTGGTTGTTTCTCGCTCTATCGTATTCGAACCGCCGACAAGGGACGTCCTATTATCATATCCAACAGGATCATCGATGAATACTCTGAACCCCATGTGGACACCCTCCATAAGAAGAACCTCTTCTCGCTTGGTGAAGATCGATTCTTGACGACGATTTTGATGAAGCATTTCCCGACGTTCAAGACCAAGTTTTGTCCGGATGCCATTGCGCATACTGTTGCTCCCGAGTCGTGGCGCATTTTGTTCTCGCAGCGTCGTCGATGGATCAACTCGACCGTGCATAATCTATGCGAGTTGGTTATATTGCCGGAGCTCATTGGATTTTGCTGTTTCTCGATGCGTTTCTTTGTGTTCATTGATCTTCTTGGTACTCTGGTAAGTGCGACGATTCCCAACGTTAATGGTGGCTAACTGTCTGCTCAGATCCTTCCCGCCACTGTCGTTTATGTGCGTGACCAACGTCTTCTCGTTTATTAATTCTACAGGCTCACCGTTCTCTAGTTGATTTATTTGATTATTGTGGTTGCTACGAAAGCTTCTGCATTCCCGCAAATCGCTATTATCATGATCGCTCTCGTTTACGGTCTGCAGGTGAGTACCATGACCCCTACTACATTGCTCATTCCTGACCCATCTTGTAGGCAATTATTTTCCTCCTCAAACGAGAGTTCATGTTGATTGGTTGGATGGTGGTTTACATCGTCTCGTATGATCGCTCTCACTCTTGCCTTGTCAATGCGCTAACGCAAGTACAGGTTCCCTATCTATGGATTCTTCCTTCCCGTGTACTCCTTCTGGTGCATGGACGATTTCGGTTGGGGTAACACTCGCCAGATTATTGGTGAAGGCAAGGACAAAAAGGTGCTCAATACCGAGGATGGGAAGTTTGACGAGTCGATGATACCACTCAAGAAGTTTAGCGGTATGTGCCATCCACATGTTAGACATACCATATACTGACTGTGCCCAGAATACGAAGCTGAGGCTTGGGAGACGGCCACCCGTCACTCTGATGAAACTGGCTACGAGACCAAGTCACACACCCGGTCCCGCGCACCCTCCAGAGACCATTCTCCCCACCCGTCGCCATATCAGCAGGCCTCTCAGGCAGGGGATTACTACAGGGATACCAATATCACGTATAACAACTCTTCAAATCCTAATTTGCGTCTCGGTGGCAGCCAGCTGTCGCACAGCAATATCTCTCTCCAGCGTGGTGCTCCGCCCATGTCTCAATTCGGTGCACCACAACTGCCTTTCGTGCCATTCCCTGCCGGACCAGGCTCAGTAACTGGCTCTGACTATGGTATGGGAATGCAGCCAGTAATGGGATACCAGAACACGGGAAGCATGTATGGGATGATGGTACCTCCTCCCATGGTACCGAGGAACACCATGTTGCCCAACAATATGAATATGTTTACGGGCGGAAGCTTTGGTGGATCGCAAGGAGGGGATATCGGAGGCCCTCTCGATCCTCCTCCCGCTCTCGGGCAGCAACAACGGATGTCAACGTTTTCCCTCGCTACGACTGTCAATCCATTCGCTGGTCCTAGCAATAGCACTGATCCGAGTGATGAAGAGCTCGTAAATGCACTGCGCAACTATTTGAGTACGCAGGATCTTATGACCGTTACTAAAAAGTAAGTTTTGCAATAAAGTACCTCCCGAATAACCCGCTGATATCCATCTCTAGAACCACCAGGGAGGCCATCATGGCCCGTTTCCCGAAAGCGGATCTTGCGTCCCGCAAAGACTTCTTGAACCAGTCCATCGACAAGATTCTCTCGGAGTCATAGACAATATTTTATCATAATAACTCTTTCGCATTTGACCCTCATCCAAGTAAAATACCTTTGGACACTCTTTCACTGGACTCACACTACTGTCTTTTCTTGCCTCTCTTATTTAAACTTGCACTCGTTACGCATCGGACTAAAATCATATGCAGGTAGTCAGATTCTTCTTGGACATAAATACCACTACTACTTTAACCTCATCTTGTGGGTGTTTAGATAATAGCATAAGGTTGCCACTCGTTATCCATGAAAGAAAATCAATTAGAACAAAGTAGAACAAGCTTTGGAAATGTATGTATCAAGAATCATCTCCGTCATCCCCTGATGATGGCAGGGAGATAACATCAGCGGAATGAGGCCCGTCCTTTTCGCGCGCCAGCGCATCTTCCCAATCTTCCTCAAAAAGCTCGGGGTTAGCTACGGGGTCTGCGATCGATGCTGCGATTTTAGGGCGCTTTTTATCATTAAGCTCGCCTCTCCACGCAGCCACCGCCTCAGGAGCTTTGCTATTCGGAAATGAGTATGATATATCAAAGGAAAAGTTAAAATCTCACCTTGGAACGTAAGTCCTAGCAAACAATGCTGCCTCGGGGGCCCTCTGCGTCTTGACCAGAAGATCCACACAAGCACTCGCATCACCGATCTGGAACAACGTAGCAAATGCCAGATTATTCTGACCCTTCTCTTCCGCTTTCTTCGCCAACCCTTCTAAACCACTACGATCTCCAATGGCAAGGAGTAATAGCATCAAGGCGCTTAGATCCCCTGCTTTTTCGAAACATTCTTTCGCGAGGTCAAATCGCCAGACGGTGAGGGCACGGTCGCCTAGAGCCTTCCATTTGACTTCGGCTTCGTTTTCGGGGACGGAGAGGGCGATGTCGTGTGCGGCATCTAGGTCGTCCAGGGACAAGGCGAGTTCGAATTTGTGGTCTGGGTCGGTGGTTACAGTGAACGCGAGTTCTTTCAGATCTGCACAAGATATTAGACTTGGATCACAAATAAATTTGCAACGACGTACCTTTCCCTTCAAGGAACCGCGCAACCTTATTCAACTGATCTTTAGGCAACGTGGGCAGAATCTCAGCAGCAGCGTCCATCTCGCCTCTCAAGATAGCCGTCTGGTATTCCACGACGCTGAGGGATAAAGAGTACCCGTACATATTCATCTCTTTGTCGACCAGGTAGACGCGGTTATGTGCTGGGATGTAGCCTAGGAGGTACATTGTGCTGTGACGATGCTGAGGATTTTTAATAAAAGGGACGAAGATGAAGGGACGCACGTATCGAGCTGGCTGACAGTGTAGGATTCGCTTCCTACGAAATAGGACAAACGGTTGGAGGATGAGGTGTAGATGAAGCAATCACCAACCCATCTAGCCGTCTTCACGCTGTGGGGTGATTGTCAGAATATTCATTTGTAACTGGAGAAACGAAATGTACCCCTCAGGTATATCAGCAACCACTTCAAACGCCTCCTCGACACCCTCATCTGTAATCTCTGCACCCTCCTCGAGCTTTGCATTGTAAGCATCGCGGTCGAAACGCAAAATGTAGAACGAGTCTTCAGCTGTTATAGCTACGAGGGTACCAGTACCAGACCAATAGACCTAATAAACCCGTCAGTGAAATTGAATAAAAACAATAAACAGAAAGCGTACATTCTTAGCATCAGCATCAATCCTCCTAACAACCTCTCCACTCTCCCAATCCCAGAAAATAACGAATCCAGCCCCACGTCCGGCAAGCAGCGTACCCCCAACAAGACTCTCCAGCGCCCAACTACCCGCACCTTTCATCCCCACCCCACCCCTCTCTTTAAAATTCTTATAAACCTTCAGCTTAGTCTTACTCTCTAAAACAGCATAGGTATTCGAATCCGGTGCCCAAGCAAATGAAATTCCATTCCCGAAGGATTTATTACGCCAGGCTAGGGCGGTGTAGGTTATGTATTCGCCATCGCCTAGGGCTGTTATGAAGCGTCCATTTGGGGAGTGGATGAGGGCTGTTGAGAAGAGCTCGGTTGAGCCGATTTCTTTGGGGTGTAGGGGGATGCGGGAGCCGTCGGATGAGGAGGTTGGGGGGAGATGCAGGGTTTGAAGGTTTGAGGAGAGGACGTCGTGATTGCGCGTGTAGATGAGTTTGCCGGACGGGTCCATACTAAACGTTGGTTCGTCTCGGCCCAGCTATGACAGGGGTCAGTTTTAAAAATAAAAATAAAACTTAGGGAGTCGAACCTTGATAACAACCACACCGTCGTCGAACCCAACAGCCACTTCATTCGCATCCTTCCTAAGCGCAATACACCAAGCCCTCTCAAGTGCGTAACTCAACGTATTCTCAATCCTATACGTCCCCGAATTCCAAATCTTAACCGTCCCATCCTCACTCCCCGAAATAATGATCGGCAAGCCTGGGTGGAACACCGCAAAGCTAACATTATTCGTGTGTCCCTCCATCGTCTGGACGCACGATTTTGAGAGGTAATCCCATACTTTGACAGTTTTGTCATCGCCTGTGGTGACGAGGTATGGTTTATCGGCACCTGGGTAGAAGTCGACGTAGTTGACACCTTTGTCGTGGGCTTCCATTGTGAAATTGGGTGTGGGGGAGCCGAGAGACCAGAGTTTTATTGTGCGGTCGAGGCCGGCAGAGACGAAGGTGTTCGCGTCCTTGGGGTTGAAGGCTAGGTTCATGATGAAGTGCGTGTGGCCTTCGTAAGTCTGCAGCGCGTATTAGAATGTGAAAAAGAAGATAATATGCAAGGTGCTCACTTGTATATTCTTCCATCCCTTTTCCCAATCCCAAGCTTTAATCGACATATCATCACTCCCCGTCAACACAATACTAGCCGTAGGATGCACCGTCAAACACCTAATATAATCCGGATGCGCCTCAAAAGCAACGACTTTTTCATGAGTGTTGTAATTGAACACCCTCAGCTGGAAATCATCAGAGCCAGCCACGAACCAGTTCTTGCGCGCGATGAATTTGACACAGCGGACAGGGACTTCGGATACCTCGAATGTCTTTATAACGGTGCCTGTTTCATGGTTGTAGATTTGTACGGTGCCGTTGTAGAGACCTGTGAGAAGCCATGGTTCGGTGGGGTGGAAGTCGACGCCTTTGACGCGGTCTGAGCGCGCTAGGAGTTTACGCTGGGAGAGTGTAAGTCGACAAGTTTTGTGGTGAGCACGATGACTTACGTTGACGTCGAAGAGCATCCTGGCCCTTGAATGCTGTATGGAAAATAGGGATCGTCGAGGGCAACGACGAGGACTAGGACGACGATGAACGGAGTGAAAGAAATGGCAGTGATGGATACGTGGTCATTATATTAGATTGAAATTACGTAATATCCATTGGTTCTATTTATGCCTCCCTTTCCTGGTTCCTACTTCAAACATAATAAGCCGCGATGCCATTCAAATAATCTGCTTGCTCCCGCCATGATTGTGGCCGTATGTACTCATCAACAGGTCAGAATGGATCACAATACAACAAACTGCAGCCCCAAGATAAATATTTCCTCACGAAAACGTTGACCTATTTAGTGCCGGTGTCTCCCCAGGCCTATTGTTACTCTTGTCAACATTGCCGCAGATGGATAACATGGCAAAATAAAATGTACTACATTGCAGGAGAATATATATTACCACATTAGCGACATACTTACGATAAAAGCAGCAAGTGAGGAAAAGGAAAGGTTCCGAGGTTCATAGAAGTCGATGAAAAGTTCGTAACATTAAAGCTGGGGATACACGACTCTGGGATGGTTGTGGAGAAACTGGAGGCTGTCAAACGAAGCTCTGTGGTTGAGGAGGGTATGATTGTCCTTGTGGCTGGGCCACGCGGACTTTATCGCCATGCATGAGCTGAGGACCGCTGGTGGGAGCGCTAAAGCCAGCATCTTTGACAGGCGTCCCGCCGTGCTTTTTACGATTGAGGGACCACACAAATACCAATATGATATAGGCCATGACTAGAAGAATTTCAGTAAGTACGAGTAATGATGTGATCATCAATGCATAAAACATACTTGCAAGACAATTCAGAATGGACAGAGCCTCAATAGCATTACTCTCAGGGCAGATATTCTTAATAACATCAACATTCTGGACAATACCTATGAGATGCGATGGTATAAAGCATCAGATTACCGTAGTTGGCTTAATGGACAAAACAGTGACTTACGGTCTCCTATGATACACCTTCCTCTTGTTGCATTTTCGTTTGCAGTAACAACGGCGGTAGCAAGCCACAGAATCCAGAGCAAAACTGGTTGGGCTTCAATGAACGACCCAGAAAGAAGAACCATAGTACGCACCAAGAACACCTAGGTCGACAGCATTCGATGATTTAATAACACTTTTGCGTGCCATGTCAGTTATAATCCTGGGGAATGTGAGCATTGTTAGATTGAATGGCGACGGAGGGCAAAGAATCGGCGCACATTGCAGCAAACATTAAGAGTGTGGCGACTGATATTCCAAGAGCACATGCAGCGGAAGGGGAGTAGCCGTCCCAAAAATTCGCAGTGAACGAAATCAAATCCGCACACAACGCTAGAATTATCACGGAAAAAACAGACACGATGCCTATCGCAGAATGAAATTTAATAACGGTTGAATAATCCTGACGTCCTGAAACAACATACCCATAACGGCCCAAAGCAGAACTGGGAGCAAAGAAGGTATTAGGGACTGCATGGCAGAGGCTGATACGAGACGATTAGGAGGGTAGAGAATGAAGTCAGTCAGAGTCAATTCTGATAAAGCCGTATCTTGAAGGCGTTCAAACTTCACCGAAGTCCTAGCTCATCGCAGTTGATTCTCCGACGTACATCAGTGATCATCGTGACCTCGAAAACCGTCAACTTAACTACATTAGATGGTATAGAGTTATTGTCGAATTAACGCTTAGCATTCGCTCCAGAACATACAAGACCATTTTTTTTAGCTAATAAGTCATTGCTTAGAGTGCAATTGGTTAACATGATAGGAACATAATTATAGAGGTCGGAATGTATGTATATTTGAATATACTAATTATTGAATATTGAACGATCAGTGAGATACCATTTCGGACTTGTCTGAATGCGCATTTCAGAGCATGAAAAAAACAAACCTATCATTGGAGGCCTTAATGGAATCCAAAAAAATTCAATCATCAACTGGTTAAAACTATAGAATTGTTGAAATTAGGGAAATGATGACTTCTCGGTACTACTATTCAGCTCTATTATCAGGAAATCCAGCTTCACTCAGGATTTAACTTAATAGGTTGAAATAGATTAGCTATTCACAATGCTAAAATTGATTTGCAGATTTATTTTCCAAATGTCACAGCTTTCAATTAGTACTAAGGGTATGGCAGTGTTTCTCTGGCACGTACTGGCTGGGTGTGAGAAAAGCCCATGTTAAAAAAAGTCCATGGTGCTACAGCTATAGTATAGCTATTATCACTGGAGATTTTCTTTGCATCCTCGTTGTGGTGTTAAATTTGTGGTGTTAAATTTCTCATAACGGGGTTCTATCCTTAGTAGCGCCTACCCACGAGTTGGATGTAGATACTTTCTTTTCCACCCAAGACTTTTGATAATGTCATCAGCTTAATGTATCTTAAATAAATGTGTGTGGATAGGCAGGATCTGAAAGATAGTTGCGGAATTCTGGAAACTTGAAGCAGGTCAAGCGCCTTCTTGAATATTAAATGTCAACTTCCAGCTAGAATTAATATCCAAACCACATCTCATTTCATCGATAAATCGCTAACCTTATGCTTTAAATGTATAAGAAGCAGCAGGGTAGTCGAGGAGTAAAACATTGAACGCTAACTATATTGTTTATTTTTTACAGAGTTAAATATATGTCGCATTAAAGAGTATGACCATGACCAGAACAAAGACGGCATCACTTGATAGCAGCAGCAACAAGGACATGATAGAGGTAAATCCCAGAGCCGAACCCACATGTGCTAGCAAAGTCCATTAAAATAGATAATAATGAGTTCATAACTATAGATCATAGAAGAAAATGAATAACATAGAAGAATGCGTGTAGCGCGCTCGTTGAAATCGGGCGATTTGCTGGCTTCCAAATAGAGCCAGGAGCATCGTAAAATAGCACAAACGGAGAGGCAATATTTAAAAAACCCCAAGGTGGGCCGTGATTGCAGACCTAGGAGCGGATGGCACGATCCCAAGTTAATTGATGAGGGGTTGGGAGGCTTGGGGATACCGGGGCGAAATCCCTACATTCAGCATTCCTCGGAAAGAGAGAAGTCGTTTGTTCCGCGCACAAACGGCTGTTGCTATTAGAGCCGCCTCCGCATGCGCGACTGGGGTCTAAAAGAGTTTATTAATTATCTGCCTTCCACCATCCGTACCTAGAGATGCACTCACGCTTGATGAGTATCGTCATCTTCCTCAACAAACTTCCTCTTCCTACTCTTCGGTACACTCTCCTCTTGAGCCTTGCGCTGAACAACATGTCAATCAAAGACATAATCCCATTCAAATCCCTCCTTAAAAAAGAGGTCCTATAAAATCTTGAGTAGATAAGCATAATCCGGTTCTTCGCCGAAGCGACAGTTGCTAGCGTAATCGAGGAAGATGCCGAATTCATTAGGGTATCCACGACAAAGCGCCCCAGTAGGGGTTGACATCTTTTCCTCCAGGACGAGATTGTGCTTTTCTGACTTGGCGGCACCACTTGAGACCTTGCTATAATAGGGAACGCCCTAGGAAGTAGAAGAGAACGTACGCTAGGGATTCAAGGTCGTCCTTCCGGGATTGCTCGATTCTTAATGGAGCCTTGATAGATGCATAACGAACAGTGCCGATCCAACGTTTGTCCTCTCTGTAAGGGATATGCAAGTTTGTCTCGGGATAGCGGTATTTCTTCGCGAGACCGAATCGATGATGTAGATTAGGTTCGCGCTTCCCCGATGAGGAAGTTCTCAGGTTTGATATCGCGGTGGAGAAAGTGGCGAATGTGAATGCATTTAATGCAGGGTATCTATGAGCTGGAATGGTATGTGAAAGAAGAGTGTGGGGACTCACATTTGGTCGGCGAGGAGAAGAACGACTTTGAGACTGAATCTGCGGTTACAGAAGTTGAAGAGGTCTTTAAGGAATGGTCTTATTTTCTTTTATAAATTGGACCAACCTAAAATCCTCTAGACTGCTGTTCTCGCGCATGCACCTTCGTATCTTCGAAGACCTTATATATCCAGAAGATGCGGACTACGGGATGTACTCTGTTATTGCTCGGTTCTCCTTTCTGCGCTTCATCAACACAGCTATGTCACCTCAGCGCTCCGACCAAGAAACTTATAACTTAAATGCGAAGCTCGAGTACAGGGAAGGATACGGATGATGGTGGAGTCTGTAGTTACTTGCAGTATTGAGCTTCCCCTTGTAAGTTATGCTGGTGTCTTGTTTATTTATATTCCTTTCTAATGCGGTAACCCTTGAATGGAGTGAAGACAACCTATATATTCAATTAGTATCGCCTTCCTAATCGCATTGTGAAACTGGGGCTCGTACCCCTTCGCGCTGAGATGACGTATCTGCTGAAGTTCAAGTACTGCAAGCTTGTTTTCTTTCCTCGGTTTCAAGACCATGTGCTAATTGAAAGCTAACTCGGAGACAATAGAGCGCACTCTGAGCTCGAGCTAAGTCTGTTTAAGGGTACGCATCTCGTGCTTTCTTTTGCCAATTTTGTTCTATTCCTGACGTACGAACTCTTGTCGACAATATGAAGACGACTTGCTAGCTGGGAGTGCCAAGGGTTGGTCGTTGGCGGTTTCGAAAAGATAGTGTTAACTTTATCAATATTGGGGTTGCGATTCCGGCGAAAAATGAGTCTATCGCAGTCGTAAAGCAAGAAAATAGCAGGCGAGTTATGGACATGCGCTTACTATACGGACGGAAATAAAACCAAACAACCTCCCGCATTTTATTTCTAAGTTTTCGCAATTTTTCGATCAGTAAAAATATATTAAAACCACTCATTGTATTTTCTGTATCCTTTTTCTTGCAGTTCCAGAATACAAGAGAACACAACCAGACTATTGACAACGTTGAGAGGGTTGAGAGGCGGATGGCGGATGCGAACAGCCCGAAAAGGCGTGAGATTGCAGCGGTGGTATTAAGAAGATAGGCGCCTTTGGACAATGATAACGCTGATCAAGCTTGCTTCTCATCAACCGCGTCGAACAGTCAGCAGTAAACGTCTCACCAAACTACAGCAATGTTTTCTATACTCAACAACTTGAACCGATCTATTCTGAAGAATGTAACTATCAATAGTGTTAGCCGTGACCAGCACAATTACAACATCGTTGTAGAATCGAGGTCTAAACTGAACACCGCAGTATTGGAGATCTTAAAGCCTGCCGACCGCGATTCTTATAATGTTATGCCATGCATGAAGGGAACTAGACTGAATGTATTGGGTAGTGTTCACACTTGGTTGGATGACTTCAGTGAGTCGTTGAATGATGCTCTTAAGCTTAAATGCCATGCTCAACTGCTTATGCGCTGCCAGGGCCAACTACTCCGAATCTGATGTGGGTCAGTGGCAGTCCTGGCGCCGGCAAATCTGCTATTGCTTCTACCTTAGTCTCTGATTTATCCTCTCCCAACATTCAACGTCTTGGCTCTTACTTCTTCTTTAAGCGCGGTGAAGCCAGTCTTGGTGATCCCACCTCTCTTTGGCGCACTATTGCCTCTGATCTTGCTCGCTTCAATCAAGATGTTCACAACAGTATGGTTGAATGTCTTGAGAAGCCTGGATTCCGACCTAGCGAAATCACGTGGCATTTTGATGTTCTTATTTATGCTATTCTTGTGAAACATGCCAATACGCTGCGGGACAATCCTTCTGTCATAATTATTGATGCTCTTGATGAATGTGGCTCAGATGAATCTCAGAAATCCTCTCGAGCTACTTTACTAAAGACTTTTGAGAAGTGGACATGCCTTCCACCCTGGTTTAAACTTATTGTTACTGGTAGAGATGAAGGAATGCCTGCCTTCTTTTCTAATAAGGATCACTGTTTCCATTTAATGCTGGAGACTGGAGACAGTACTGGAGCAGATACATCAAAAGATATCTTTAGCTTCTTTGAAAAGAGCTTTTCTGATATTGTAGAATCTAATATGGGCTCAGAATTGGAACCAGGATGGCCTGGTAATCCAGTCCTGCAGAAGCTGACTGCCAAAACAGCTGGACTTTTTATCTGGGCTAAGACTGCTATGGAATTTCTTCAGCAGGATGATTTCATTGAACCCAACTACAAGCTGCAGCTCATTCTTTCTGGGACCTCTGGTGTTGGCAGCAATGCTCTTGATCTACTATACCAGCAAGTGCTGGAACAGGCTTTTAAGGAATTACCTGAATCCCATTATTACCTGCTAAGAGCAGTTCTTGGAAGTGTTGTTTTGGCCAGAGCACCTATATATCTTGATGATATTAAATACTTCATAGGCTCTCCTGGAGGTGTAAATAGCTATGCTATTAATCAAATTACTGGAAGGCTATCATCTGTTATATCAAAGAGCCTTGAAGGAATTCTGCAGTTGAGACACTTGTCTTTTGCAGAATACATTACAAATGCAAACCGTTGCATTCTGCCTCAATTTTATATTGACCCAGATGAACACAATTATCAAATAACATCTGCTTGCTTGAGGCTAATGAATGCTACTTTACAATTCAATATTTGTAACTTGGAGACATCTCACTGCTTCAATAGAGATGTGTCAGATTTGCCAGAGAGGATCAAGAAGAATATTCCTCACTGGTTACAATATTCTTGTTTATTCTGGGGATCTCATCTAAATCTCTGCCTGGAGGATACTTTTCCTCTTCTTCATAGTAAATTAGAGCAATGGCTAGGAAATTTTCTTTACTGGCTAGAGGTTATGAGCTTGCTCAATAACATTAATAATGCTACTTGGATCATGCAAAATGTAGCCAAAACAATGAAGGTACATATATTCTCAACATATATAATCAATATACAGACAACTAATATTAATATGAAAGAAATATCAATCACCACATGCAGACTTTATAAAAGATGCAGCACAATTTATAGCCCACTTCCAAGCTCCAATAGAAGATAGTGCTCCCCATATATATATATCAGCATTGCCATTTTCTGCTGAGATGTCCCAAATACGAAAAAGATTCTTGCCACAATTTCAGAATACCTTATCTGTTTACAAAGGCTTACAGCTATTTTGGCCATCCACTTTTAAGACTATGGTTGGCCATACAGATTGGGTTACCTCTGTTGCATATTCTCCTGATGGGAAACAAGTGGTCTCTGGTTCAGATGATTATACTATCAGGATCTGGGATTTGGAAACTGGGCAGACAGTTGCAGGCCCATTTGAGGGTCACACAAATTATATTGCATCTATTGTGTATTCACCTAATGGAAAGCAGGTTGCCTCTGGCTCATATGATGAAACTATTAGGATCTGGGATATTGAGACTGGCCAGACAAATGCAGAACCATTCAATGGCCACACAAATTGGATCACATCTGTTGCTTATTCTCCTGATGGAAAGCAGGTTGTCTCTGGCTCTTGGGACAAAACTATAAGGATCTGGGATGCAGAGACTGGCCAAACAACTGCAGGTCCATTTGAAGGTCATACAGGCTATATTAGATCTGTTGCTTATTCACCTAATGGAAAACAGGTTGTTTCATGCTCAGATGACCATACTGTTAGGATCTGGGATGTTGAGACTGGTCAGATGGTTGGAGGACCATTTGGTGGCTACATATGCAGTGTGTTATCTGCTGTGTATTCACCTGGTGGAAAACAGGTTATCTCAGCCTCAGATGATACAACTATTAGGATCTGGGATGTTGCCAGTGAGACTGGACAGACAATTGCAGGACTGTTTGAAGGCCACAATACAAGTTATATCAGATCTATTGCTTTTTCAAGTGATGGAAAACAGGTTGCCTCAGGCTTAGATAACCATACTGTCAGGCTCTGGGATGTGGAAAGTGGTCATACAATTGCAGGTCCATCTGAAGGCCATACTACAAGTTATATTAGATCTATTGCTTTTTCAGCTGATAGAAAACAAGTTGTTTCTGGCTCAGATGATGCAACTGTCAGGATCTGGGATGTGGAAACTGGCCAGACAATTGCAGGCCCATTTGAAGGACACACAGATTGTATCACATCTGTTGCATATTCTCCTAATGGGAAGCAGGTTATCTCTGGCTCTAATGATAAAACTATCAGAATCTGGGATGTTGAGACCAGCCAGACAACTGCAGCACCATTTGACAGCCACACAAATCGGATCACATCTGTTGCTTATTCTCCTAATGGAAAACAGGTTGTGTCTTGCTCTGTGGACAAAACTATCAGGATCTGGGATGTGGAGACTGCACAGACAATTGCAGGCCCATTTGAAGGCCACACAGATTGGGTCACATTTGCTGCCTATTCACCTGATGGAAAACAAGTTGTGTCTGGCTCTGGGGACAAAACTATCAGGATCTGGGATGTGGAGACTGCCAAGACTATTTCAGGACCATTTGAAGGCCATACAGATTGGGTCACATCTGTTTCTTATTCTCCCAATGGAAAACAGGTTGTTTCTGGCTCTTGGGATAGGACTGTTAGACTCTGGGATGTTAAGACTGGCCAGACAATATGCATATTTGAAGGCCACACATATGGTGTCTCATCTGTTGCTTATTCTCCTAATGGAAAACAGATTGTCTCTGGCTCAGATGATAATACTATTAGGATTTGGGATATTGAGGCTGGCCAGATAATTGCACATCCATTTGAAGGCCACACAGCCTATGTCACATCTGTTGCTTTTTCTCCTAATGGAAAATATATTGTGTCTGGCTCAAATGATAAAACCATCAGAATCTGGGATTTGAAGACTGGCCAGACAATTGCTGGACCACTTCAGAGTCACATAAATCCTGTCAGCTCTGTTGCTTATTCACCTAATGGAAAACAGGTTATGTCTTGTTCTATGGACAAAACTATCAGGATCTGGAATGTAGAGACTGGCCAGACAATTGCAGGCCCATTTGAAGGCCACACAGACTGGGTCACATCTGCTGCCTATTCACCTGATGGAAAACAAGTTGTATCTGGCTCTTGGGACAAAACTATTAGAATATGGGGTGTGGAGACTGGCAAGATAACTGCAGGACCATTTGAAGGCCACAAAGATCATGTCACACCTTTTGCTTACTTGCCTGGTGGAAAACAGGTTGACTCTGGCTCAGATGACACTACTCTGATTTGGGATGTGGAGACTGTTCAGGGAAAATGTTTAATGGAAAGTCCAGCAAGGTTAGTTTTTATGTGGTATATTATTTTATAAAACTTATCTAAAAATTTCAGAAGAGATTTGGAAAACAAATATACAACCAAACATATCCAGATTCTAAATAATATTGGTGGGCCTAATGTCTTTGTTTCTGATGGCAGAGGTTGGGCACATTGCAGGCATAACACTGAGGTAAATGATCTATGCTATTGGATTCCAACTTATGCTAGGGAGACAATATGTGATGGTGTTGCAGTTAAATGCTTTGGTGGAGGGACTGTCCAGATTGATTTTAGCAGGTTTGTTCATGGGGTATGGTGGACAAAATGCAAACAAGATATTTGAAGAATAATGGGATAGGGCATTCAAATTTGACTGTGGTTATCAATTAAAGCAGATTTTGTGTTAGGAGTGCTAATAAAATATTTCCCAAAACCTACAATGTAGTTGATTCCAAGACTGTGGTGTAATTCAGTCTGAGCAGTATTACTCAGTGTCACAAAAAGTAATGTATGTATCAACCACAGTAGTGTACATTAGATGTAGTAGTAGCAAATGGAAGCAGCAGTGGAGTGAGCAGTGTATGCATTATGATGGGAGTAACAGCAGCAGTAGCATATATGTAGAATCATATGGCAATAGCAGTAGCAGGTAGCATGGTGACCATAGCAGTTGCAGGTGTCCATAGCAGTTGCAGGTATCATAGCAGTAGTGTTAGTAGCCAGTTAGGGTTGAAGGAAGTAGCAGTGAAAAAAAAAAAAAAAAA
>JASFDC010000021.1:0-30969 GCA_036937075.1 Mycocalia duriaeana | reverse complement strand
CCATTTTCGTTTCTGGCCATATCCCGTGTGTGTGTTGCCCCCGTTTTGGCTTTCGTAAGTTACATTGAAAAAAAAAAAAAAAAAAAAAAAAGGGGGAGGGGGAAGGATGGTCAGCAGTGTCTTTCTCTAAGAGAAAGTAACTAACCTGGCAGCTGCTCTCTGCATGTATGTAGTCCCACACTTCATTGGAGATTGACTCCATCAGCTGATCATCAATAATGGCAATGTTGAACAGCACCTCATCCTCTTGTTTTAGCCTGTCATGCCATGTGCAATGAACCCTCACCTGGTATGTGGTGAGAATCTTCTCTCCATTGGATGATCCAAGTGCAGTGACATGGGTCTCAGGCCAGTCATACTTGGTGAGGTATTTGAGGTAGCCTATCTTTGCATAGTTGACCTGGCTCCAGGAGAGGTCTTCATCCTGAATCACATTCTTTGGAGCTTTTACAGAAGCAAGAAGGCAAAGAGTAACAACATCACCTAAGCAGGATAGACCTATGGCGTTATCTGACTTGGTACATTGACTGCTGAGTGCATTGAGGCAGCCTTCATATGTGAAGTAAAATAGCTCAACGAAATCAAAATTGGCAATTTTGTGGATGGCATACGAGGAAGGGCAGGGAGCAATGTGACCACCTACAGAGAGGTTGACATCAAAGGCCCTCATCTTAGGCTTCTTCTTCTCACACTCTCTATAATCCATCTCCACCTGATGCTCCTCCTCTTCTCTTCTGACCTGTTCCCCTGCTTCCCAGATAAGCTCATCCTCTTGGAGTCACTGGTTCCAGGCTTCTTGTCTGCATCATTGGCTCAAACTCAAGCTTGGTGAGCTGCACCAAGGCCTCTTCTTTGCTAGCACCAGTTCCAGTGATGAGGGCACATATAGGGTCAAAGCTGGCTGCCCCATAGTTTGGGCACCTGTCAAGGTGGGGATCATGTTCCAGTTGCGGAGGTGGAGCATTGGGCATTTCAAGAGTAGGAAAGGACTTGGAAGTAGCTGTTCAGTGTAAAGTAAAGGAGTGTGTGTACTAGCACTGGCAGTAGAAGTAATAAAATATTGATTTATTTGAGTTGTTGAAAAGTGAAGGGAAACCGCCGCAAGACGACAGCGGTTGAGCAGAATGTTGAACGTTCGTGGGTGCGGACGAATAGTGACACGTGCCGCGCCAGACGTTCCTTCAAAGACTATATTCTAATTCTTTAGTCGCGCCTCGTTACGTAAGAGAACAGCAACACAAGCTTGCATTTCATCTATCCTAATTCGTTGACGAGCACAATTTCTTCAGCCCCCGCTCTATCTTACATTCCCCCAATATCCTCCCAGTAGACTTCATGCCTGTAGAGCGCTCGGAAGAAGATGTCGATTCTGGCGACGCTCGGAAAGGTCGCGTCAACAACCCCAAGGGCAAGAATCAATATAGGAATCGCCGTCAGTAAGCAGAAACACGTCAGATAAAACGTATTTATCATAAGAAACCGATCGTAGCCCCGCCTGATGATCCACGACTAGCCGACATCCTTAGGGCTTATCATAAGGAAGGACTGACCGACCGTAAGGTGTTGAGGAAGCTACTGCAGGAGGAACATGGAATTTCGCTTGGGTGCGTAAAATACATCTTCCAATCCATATAGGGGCCTCACACGGACTTTAGAGAAACGACCATAGCGCGTCGGAAACGCGACCTAGGGCTTCGAGCAAGCCATCTCACCACTCTCCAGCTTAGCGACGACGTGAAGCGGCAACTGGTGCTGGATCAAATGGCGAAGGATCCCACTGGGAAGATAGGCCCTCGCATAGTTAAGAAGATGATATTAGCGGATACTGGTATCAATCTTACTCGGTATGTATTGACTTTCTTCTTAAGCATTCATTACTGAGAAGAAGATTACTAAAACCCTCAGTGACTGGATTATTGAGGAAATGCGCTCTCTAGATCCAAATGGGTACGCTGCACGAGGTCCGAAGCATATTAAGACTCGTCGGAAACGGCGGATAGATCTCGCTGCATCACCTGCTGACGCTGCAGATGAAGCAGAAGGGATACCTAAACACCAGATACCTGACCCATCATATGCAGTCCCATCCTCATCATCTCAAGGTCCAAGACGAGTCCAGGGCAACGAGGATCCCTTAACCTCCACACAGTCCATTCTCACTCCCCTACAACAACACATACCTCATTCCCCTCAGCAGCTCACCTTCCTGTTAGAACTCGTTGAACCTCCTCACGGTCCAGACGCAGCCGTGAACTTTGAAGATGAAGACGACAAAGACGACAATGAACACGACATAGACAGCTTCTCAGGCCATTTTATGGGTTGCTTCAATGCCTACCCTCCTGGCCCATCAACGATTCCTTTATCCCATTTACCATCTCCAGTGCCTCCACGCCAGCACTATCAAGCGACCACCACTACCTCCCAGGACTACTTCACGCTCGATCTTGCCGAGACACGCTCCATGCCACCCAATCATCTCTCCAATGCCCCGTATTTGGAGGCGCTGGATTTGATCGAAAAGGTGACGCCAAAGATGACTGCATTAACGCATTATCTCGAGGGCATGGACATAACACAGGTGCAGCGTGAGCATATGGGGAGAGGCGCATCGGAGGATGTGCTGCGCTGTATGGAGGCTGCTGCGATGCTGGAGCGTCAATTGGCGAGATTGGCTTCTGATTTGCGGTGGCATGACAGTTAAGGTACCGCGAAGGTGGCCACTGCTGCTAGCCTGGGTGCTCAATGTCACGCGACTGTGGGCCGCCTACCGTATTAACAATTATACTGTATTTAATCTTAATTTGAAGAAGGGTAGCGACAGTGTCGTGTGAGATGAAGATGATAAAAACTATATACTACTATGCAAGGAACGTGGGTAGACGATGATATTGTAAAGGAATGTGTATGTGTTGATTAAAATGTAACAGCGTTTGATAGGTTATACTCGAGTAACAGTGCCAGAAGCAGACTGAAGCTGAGCAAGAGCAAGTCGGCCAGCCGCACGTCTTGGTCATCACAGCTACGAATAAGACAGAGACGCGACGATCAAAGGCCCGGCCATAGCTAGAGCAACTGCCGATCTTTTCCTACACCATGAGCGAGTTTAACTTGCCAATTGTTGCTCCCCACGTGCACAATGGAGAGGAGGTAGAGCAAGTCCGGTCTAATATTCTGTACAACTGCAAATCCAGGTTCCGTGGAAACCCATTTACGTGTGGTGACCTTCTATAATACGCAGTGGGGTTCAGAAGAGCCAAATGAAGGATCATGATAAATTACTCACTAACACAAATTGATAGACAGCATGAGCGATCTTGTATGCCAGTTCGAGGCGAGTCAAGGGTCTCCCTTTATGAACAACGTGAATGGTATTTGTACAGTCGAAAAGCACGTAACCTGGCCACTACGTAAAAAAAGCAGTCACGTTCTCATTCAGGGTGTTTTAGTGAAATTTTTTGAATTACCTCGTAGCGTACAGTTATCTTCTGCGTTCTAGGTAAAAATGCAGGCTGATGTGCGTTAGTTAATTGCATATTGATGAAATACGTAGCGTTATCAGGTGAGCCCGAGGCCAAGTCAATGAGCCGGATGCCTTCATTACTCCCTAGAAGATTAAACTCGATAACTTCTCCAGTACTTTTCTCCAGGCAACTATGCCATTTTGAAGCCTGATGGATTGCTTGTGCGTGGTAGGGTCTTCCAGAACTGAAGTTGGCGATGGACGATGGACCTAGTGGAGAGGTTGGCTCGTAGCGGTACGTCGACGAGAGGGTAGAGGTTCCAGAGACTCTGCCGATGGGAACTTCGGGGTGGAGAGAGTTTCGGTATATATGATGTTCGCGAGACATGCTAAGGAGGGTGAAGTGAGAGACGGTGAGTTGTTGGATCCTGCCGGAGGATTGAAGGTGTTCTTGGAAAACTGGGATATGAATAAATCTAGTGAAGCAAGTGGTGGTTATGAAGCAGAACAGAAAGGATGTCTGGCCTGCTTAAATAATTCATGAAGCAAAGCGTCCGCCAGATGGTGGTCCGTTAAGCACGACATGTGCGCTTCGGGTGGCGTTCCACGAAATTGTGTCAGTGATCGTGAGAGATTAAATTGATTTGAGTATAATTTGCTCATGAAGAATTTTTTACAATTTTGAAAGCCACGAAAGATGAAGAAGTGACAGAGATGAGGAGGAATCATGAAAGAAAATATTGCAAAATAACAGGAGCGCTTGCAAATGGCCACAACTGCCCGGAATGGGATTTGATCGCTTTCACAACTCCACGTGCTGCGCTGTCCACGGCCACTAAAGCTTTTGCGCACATAAACGGCCAAGTATCGAGAGTGTTGAATGAACTAGTCTTAAAATTTTACCATAATCTCCTATCCTAAGTCCATTGTCAAATATAAATGGCATTGGCCAATGTTAAAACTGCGAGAATGCGTCACTTTGGGAAGTGAACAAAGGACAGGTCTTTTCAAGTTTCAACTCCGCATTCAGAATTTTGAAAGACGACTTAGATTGCAAAGCTTTGAAAGCGATTGCATTGTTCAGGAGGATAATTTCGGAGTCTGCAGTCTCAGCTGCATACGAGAAAATATTTTTTGAGCCTAAAACCGACAGACTACCTATGTTTATATAAAATAAATCGATATGTAGCATCGCCGTAATGTGGTGGAATAAAAACTCAGTAAAGAACTAAGTGAGATAGGCACTACCGGGAATCAAAACTAGGTTTTCGCGGATTTGGCCAAGCAAAGAAGAAATATGCATATCATAATCTCGAGTGATAACCACTACACAATAGCACCTAAGTGCAAAGAGTAACCTTATGTTATTTTATTTAACAAAATCTCTAAATGAAGATGCGAGGCACTACTGTTCGTAATCAGGCGCTCAGACACTTGGGCTACTCCTCTGGAAGTATTCAAAAAATTGTTTAGTTGTTTTTTGAAAGCACTGACTTGAAATACGACGGCCCCCTAGCTCAGTGGATTAGAGCGTATGATTCCAGAATTGGAAGTTCCATAAGGTCATCTGTTCGACTCAGGTGGGGGTCAATTTTTTCTTTTTTAGATATGCGGTGCAAATTGTACAGTGTTGGATGCTCAAAGACCCACCTCCGAAGGTCCCAAGTGCTGAATAAATGTTTGAAATGTTCCGCCAAAAAGCAGACTTTGGTCACGTTACATAGATAAAATTCAGATTTGCTGATTTTGATGTGGACCTATTTTTCTTCGAAATATCATATGATATCTCGTGTAAATTCAAAAAAAAACTATGCCCATAAAACAGGGGTTCGGTTTATCTGTCCCACACTGCACTTGTAGTATGCGTCTGTTGACCAAAAGGCTCGAAATCACGGCAAATGCCACTAGGAAACGACGGTAAACATCAACTACCCAATTTGCATGGCAGCGCGTCAGCACATGATACCTCTAGTCTCCAGACCTTAAATTGCTGGCTTTCCAATTGCCGTCGTCTCCGTCTTTCTCTCAACGCCAATAGAAGTTCCGGAATGATACTGCTGATTTCGAAAACTTCCATTTCCATTATTACAGTCTCGTACCTAGTCTCAGGCTCGTTGAAGCAAATCAGAAATCATTTCAGTACACTGGAGGTCAATGCACGGGTCTTCCTACCTGTTCTGCTACTTTTGACCCTCTTGAAGAACCGCCACAAGACTTTCCGGAAGTTTTCAGGCATATCTATGCCCCGGCATCTCATAGCGATAATTGCTTGGAAGTCACTGCTATCGAAAATAGCCGTCTATGGCATACATTGTAATTTGTCCGAGCTTTCCTGCCTACAACATTTGACGGTGCTTACCGATCCAGAACTCAAAGATTGACTCCAGCTTCGCCTCACTCCTCCCATTTATTCACCATCTGTTACTAAAAACTTCATCGCTACATCCCTTGACTTTCGATTGGTCAATTTGAGGGTGTAACAAAGCCAGGAATTATGGAGATACGACAGGAGACTTACAGTAGCATACTTCTCGGCTGACCTTTCAAACCTGCCTCTGGCCTGAATCCAGCTTTCTTTCTCCCAAAGTGAGCAGCACCTTCCATTTAAAAAGATATGCAGAGGTTGTACTTCCACTTCCATTATACTTTGGTAAATACCCATTCGTGATTTGGTGAGTTCTGACGCGATAGTAACCCATGTTGGTTTGGACGTTGATTTTTTAACAGCACCAGCCTCGTGTGATATTTAATCAAATATTGCTACAGCGCTTTTTGCGAAAGCTTTCATCTTTGTAACCCGCAATATGGCTCCTAGTCTCAAAAGTCATATGAACGTTTAACCAAGCACACAGACTCAGGCTCTTGAAATCCGATCGGAACGCGAACTTCCTCTTAGCTCCCTTCAACGTCCATCCCTGTTTACACGTTAAACACCAGCTCCATTAATACCTGAAATATGCACTTTGGCGGTTGGCACCTACCACACTTCCATTTGTTCGGTCAACAGACATTTCGAGAACGGTTGAAGGATATGCCCTACCTAATTCTGTGGAGTACCAAATGCACCCTAAAACTCGCGATAAAGACTCAAGGGTATAAAACCTGCTCGCATCTCTTGTCAACAAAGAAATCCTAAACTCCTTTCCATCTCGAACGCCTACCTACGCTCAAAAATGTTCGCCAACAAGCTCTCTCTCGTCTTTCTTGCTTTTGTCTCTGCTGCCGCTGCTGCGTCCATAAGCCTGCAGGATGGTCAATACTACATCCGCGCCTTAAACCAGCGTGACGGCGATGGCGACGGCAACGATAAGGAGGGATATGGTGGTGGCGGTGGCCATGGTGGTGGTGGTGGTGGCCATGGTGGTGGTGGCCATGGTGGATATAGTGTTGATGGATATGGTGGTGGTGGATATGGTGGTGGCGGTGGTGGACATGGTGGTGGCGGTGGTGGACATGGTGGTGGTGGACATGGTGGTGGTTGGGGACGCCTTGGCCGTTCAGGAAGTAACGATAATCGTATTGTTGCAGTCGCCAACACCGATGACGATCAACAACAAGTCGTAAGTCTTTTAAACTTCTTGTCATCCTCCCATTTCTCTCAACGTTATTTTAGTTTACTGTCACCCGCGAGTCAAGGCGCTACGACTCTGACCAACAGCTCTTCTCTCTCCGCGTCGGCGATAGTGGCATGGAACACCAGAACGGCAGAGTCTTTGCTACGGATAATGGTGGAGGCTATGGTGGCGGCTATGGTGGCGGCCATGGTGGTGGTGGCTATGGTGGCGGCGGCCACGGTGGTGGTGGCTACGGTGGTGGCTACGGTGGTGGCTACGGTGGTGGCTATGGTGGTGGTGGTGGCGGCCATGGTGGCGGCGGCCACGGTGGAGGAGGCCACGGTGGTGGAGGCCATGGGTGGGACCAGTTCTGGCATATCGAGAAAGCTGCCGGAAAGGATGACAATGTTTACGCGTACGCGTCCTTTCTCTACTTCGCTCGCTATTTTAATCGTCGTTAACTTTACTTCAGAATCCGCCTTGACAATAAAGACCAATCTGGGGGGTGGTACTTGGAAAAGGGCGATCAGGGCACCCAGGTAACTCTTTTGCTACTTCGCTATCGCATTTTCTGAGATAGTGTTTTATTTAGGTCCAAGTCACTCCCCGCAAGTCTGATGGACAATACGATGACGGTGAACTTTTCGAGTTCATTCGCAAGGATTGAGCGTGATTAATAACGAGGACTCTGCCACAATGTCTGTGAGAGGTCGAGAGGTAAAAGTTCCTCGGTTGACTTGTGGTGGATGAAAAGAAAGTTCTCGCATATTCATAAGGGTTTGATTTATGATTCGTCTCACTTTCCATGTATTTTTTTGCTGTATCACGAATTGTCATGTCACTGTGTATATTAAATTTAAATCCATTTCGCACTATGTTGCACCGATTCAGCACACCTCTTTCGAAAGATATTATCAATTTTGTTGCATATGGAGCGACTTTAGTATACCCCCAAAAAGCTATAATCTCTGGATTATACAAACCTATCAAGTGACAGGTCATGGGAACTCGTACTCAAACACGGTAGAGTAAGTGCCTTAGAGCTTGATTTTCAATTGGTTGCTTGCACATTCCAAATTCAACGATACGGATCCCTCCCGAGACTAAGAATATGAATCCGTAAATGACAAGCCTCTACCTCTATCAACCTACAGCTCAAGCATTTCGAAGAGCATAACGCCATACGAGAGTCCACTTCGAGCTCATACAATCCACTCTGAGTTTTGCTCCATTGAATAAATTTTATCCTCAAGACAGCATCCGATGCCTTTCCGAACGTCCATAAATCACTATCATTCCTCCCCGCTACAGCATCTATGTACTCTACATACATCGAATTCAGGCACGAGTAGTATTAGTGGCGATGCAGCGGTTCTTGATAACGAACAAAATTTGGGTGGTCATGAGGCCCCGTTCGGCTTCGGAGAGCAGCGAAACATGTTACTTCACCGCCTTGGTGATTTCGGTTTAACCAAATATGTATACGAGGCTAGACTATGCAAAAGACGAAAGAAGGCCGAAAGAAGACGCCTATACAGCAGATACAGAGCCATGGTGTCCATAGGCGCTGTCGGGATACAAATGCAATAAGACGCGATTCAGGTCGAATTGTTCGAGAAAAGAACCAGGTTGCAGAACAGATGTAGTCAAGGTCGGGGAAATACAAGCTCAGACACCAAATAAGCAATAGACAGCTTGAGAGACGGTTCCGACAAGAAGCGAGTTACGAACATCAACATCATGGATTCGCCATCAGACGGCATAACAGCACTACCAGCTTTGACATGCAAACGTGATTCAACCCCATAAAAAGCGCTATATGTTAAGATCCACCTTGAGGTGATGTTTGTAGAGCAGATGGGATTGAACATCTAGAACATTTAAGAGTGGAATGTCATAGGGTTACCATGAGAAAAGACTGCAGAAGAGATAAAGATCATAAGACGCCATTCTGTGCACATGGAAGAGCATGAATGATGTCGTAAGTCGCCATAGCTGACATAGAGCCATACAGGAGAGAGAATAGCATATGAAGCGAGCGATTTGGGGCCAGAGAAAGCAGTGGACAACGTGTCAAATTTCTTCAAGTTGAGGTGCGTCTTTGTTGCGCGATATGTGCAGCAAGATCAGAGCTGAGCCTATAAATGAACACATGTGCGTCGAACGTGGAAGACTTGGTTGACATCTATGTAGATGGCGTTAATGACCACGAGCTAATAATGAACATGGGCTAAAATGACGTGCACTATAGCCGGTGAATAGGCTGAGAATGCGGACGCGAAGGAGCGAATGAGGCTGGGAATGACGAGAAAAAAAGTAAGATATAGCGTCATGAACGTTTGAACGATCTCCCTCGGAAAATGCCAGAAAAAATCCTAAGAATAAATTACAAGCAAGCTCACCTCGTCCAATTACATCTCCAATAAGACCAGATCCTTCCGTTCGGAGGTGAGACCCAACTTGCTATTCAAATTGATATTGATATTCCTGTCAAGATCTGTGTGCGTGCGTGTGTATTATGTAGTCGGGGTTGTCTTATGACCAGGGAATCGAGTACGGAAGAAGAAGAAGGTGCTTGGGGTTAGGCAATGTGACCTCCGGATGTGGGGGCGACAGTTACAGACCGCTAGGTTCCGGATGAAATGAATGGAGCATGATCACGTCGAATGTGGACCATATTTGCTCATCATCGGACCATGGGAAGGGGGTGTTGAAGGGAGCTTGGAAGGGCCAAAGAGAATGGATGAAAGGCGTGCTAACCCTTGAAAAAACGGATATAACCCCTGTTTTTAATTTTTATAAATTATTGAAATCGACTCACCTTGTTCGATCAACTCCGCCTTCTTTCCCATTCATTCCTCCTTCCTTCCATACCAAACCACCAATGCTTGTCGACACAACGGTACCTCCGCGCGAGACATCCCACTCGCCTACGCGCAGTTATGGCCTAGGAAGCAAATTCTCAGCACTGGGCGCCAAGCTTACCAGGACGTTGACGCCTGGTGGGGGACATGCTGTGGCAGAGTCAGAGGATAGAGATAGCGTTGCTAGTGATTTTCCGATTCTTAATCGTGGGGAGAACAAAGGTGAGCTACGGTGTCTTGTTCTTGTTCTTATGGTAGTGGGGGAGAAAGAGGAGGACGAGTGGTGGGGAGTGTTCTCTTATCTTGCCTGGAGAGATAAGGAGTTTCTTTTTTTCGCTTCGATGGATGTGCGCTATCTCTGCTATCTTCGTTATCTCTGCCCCTGGCTGGGGTCCATCTATCTATCTTATCTTCCCCGCGTCGTGATGATTTTCAATTCCTCCACTGCTAGTGCTCTGCGTTTTCGTACCTACTTTCGCATTTCTTTTCCTTTTCCCTTTCCCTCTTCCCCTTCTTGCCGTGCCATGCGGTACCTGCCGAGCGTTACCACAACACACGTCATATTTTACATCGGAGGCTAGACTCCGAAGATCGTCATGGGCTGAATGACTCACGCTCGAACGATGCCGGACTTTTTGTTTGTCTCCTCTGCTGTGGATGGCACCTGTCACCCAAGTTCCTTCCATGGCTAGAAAAGATTTCCACATCCGTTGACAAGGCAGTCATCGCATCACATAGCCTCGTTTCTAGACTCTCCTTCCGAGCTCTTCGTTCCTGGGTTTGAGCTATTTACATATTCATCATCCAATTCCGAATCCAACTCCCTTGGCTCCGTTCCGTCTTTCGCTCACCACCGGCTCATATATAAACGGCCCTCTTCTTGGCTTACTCTTTGTTTTTCCCCCCTCAACTGATTACTCACCCCATCAATGACAGAACGATCCGTCTCTCGTGGCCGCGAAGCTTTCGTGAGTATCGTCCTCATCTGCCCTATTCATCCATGAGCTAACACCTCCTTGTCCTCTAGCAATCCTCCGGCCGTGGAGGTATAGGCAACATCCGCCCCGCCTCTGCCTCTCGCGACGCTCGCCCAGACTCAGGGCCTGACGATTTCTCAAATACCAGAGGAAGAGAACCCATGCCTGTCACTAGGAAAGACGACACTGCAGTACGTATCACCCCTCCCGTTTATTCTAAAATCCAAACTTACATATAATTCGATAGGTATTCTCTACAGGCCGAGGAGGCGCAGGAAACATTCGCTCCCCATCCCGCGATCCGAAGCACAATCAACAGCCTGATGCAGTCGAGAAGGAGTTAATAAGGAGTTACGTAGCAGCTCAGCAGGATGTCGTCGTACGCGCTCTCCTCTTCGCCCGTCTTCCCATCTTACTGATTATCACACAGCACTCAACAGGCCGCGGAGGAGCAGGCAACATCACCCGCTCGCGATCCCGCCCACCCGCCAACTCGGGTAACAACTCCAACAGCGCCTCTCCATCCCGCCCACACCACCCACACGTCCATTCTACAGGCCGCGGAGGCGCCGGTAACATCGTCCACGATTCCGACACTGTCAGGAATGGGTTAGAAGCTGATGTGGAGGAGAGGAAGAAATATACGCATGCCCATCCTGATGCTATGTAAGTTTCATTCCCTTTCACTGTTTTTGTGGAAGAACGCTGACGTTCGTGCAGCCACTCAACAGGCCGAGGAGGTGCTGCCAACTTCACGCACACCCCCGAACCTGGTGTAGAGCACCATCACTACCCTATAGGCGAGGTTGAATCGAGCGGGAGAGGAGGGTTGGGAAATATGTTGCATCAGCATCGGGATAAGAGTGCATCGAAGGAGAGACGCTAGGTGAAAAAATAAATGCATGTTGTATTAGTATCTATTTTTTAATCCTTGTTATGCCTCCCCTCTTCTTGTTTCATTTCATACCATTCCGTCGCTTAATGACGTGTTTTTATATTCTTTTTTTTATTGCTCAATTTTATGATGTTGTTGGATTTTAATAATAAAGCTTTTAGTGATTCAGACTACCTGCAGATGTTAGGACACGGGGATAAGAGTAATATCAATCTGAAGGAGTTGCACAAGTACTTATTATCTAGCCCTACGAGGTTGACCTGACATTGTCAGTTCTTGCGTATTCATACCATGAACTTAACATCTCATCTATACTAATTCAATGTGAGAGCTCCAAGTAAATGGTGCCAAATACAAAGATCGAGGGACAATAGAACAGGCCAAACTGAATATTTTGCATCGCTCAATCAATAGTCTTCGCTGGCACAGAAGTAAGAGGCTATACCAGAGCTATCCGTTACTAAAAATCACTCCAACCGTTTTTGTCAAAACAAACCCCTTTCGAAGGGGGCAATTCTGATTTTTTATACACAATAATATCAACAATTCAAGATACAGCAAAAAGGTATGATGGAAGAAGGCAAGAAAGACGAACAAGTCCGTATGCATATGAAAGAGTTTTTTTTACATAACCATCGACATCGACTGCACTTCACTCAGCTCCGCCAGACATTCAGCTTCTCAAGCTTCCATGGAGTCATCGCTATCAGCCTCTTGTGCTGGATCCCCATCGACACGGAGGAATTGGAATAGTTCGCGCATGGAGTAACCCTGACTAAGCTCTCGGGGAGCGCATTGGATCTAGAGTGTAAAATATTATGTTTTAGAATAATATAATAAGTGAAAGAATAAATTGAATTACCTGAGTACCCGCACTGGTCCTACTCAAGAGCCACCCCTCAGATTGCTCGGTGTAATCGACCCGGATGCTGAATCGAAACAATGATGAAAATATAATCAAGCAAAGAAGAAAATAAAAACCTACACGAAAACGTTACTTTTCTTGCCCTCAGCATGCTCGATATGCCAGAATTGCTCCATCTCATTACGGCCCGTGGAAACAACCAAGTCGTTTCTCTCCAGGGTTCCCCGATTGTTGATGCGAAGAGAGTACATTTCCTGGTCGACATCGTCACGCTTTGATGCGCGGCGAACAGTGAACTAAAACTGACGTTAGTAACAAGGGATGGAAGAAGGGAAAGCGTCATACGGTCTTCTTCAGTTCGTCGGTGCAGTTTTCGAGCGCAACAATGCGGTTGTCACCCTTTCCCTCACAGCCAATGAGTCCAGTGGCTCGGGGCTGGCTGAGTGCGCGGATATGGTACTGCCCATCCTGGAGCCTCATGTGTGTACTATCAGCAGCAGCAGCAGCTGAAACGAGAGCGACGAAGACCAGAGAGAGCTTGTTGAAGAACATTTTTGTATGCAAGGGAAGCGTTTGAAAGTACAATGGATTTTTGGACTGCTTTGTTACAGTTGGAGGGAGGAGATTTTATACCTGGAGACTTGGCTTGTGAGTTTTTGTTTTTTTTGGGGTGCGTTTGTTACTTCAGAGGAATAGGTAGGGACCATCCTTGAAATGCTTTCGAAGGCCAGACGAGGGGCTTCGCAAATACGTTTGTTGACCAGAAAAATGGAAGCCCCGGGACAATCCAGTGTACGGTCCTTAGGCCAAAGGCATAGCAGTACGAAGTGGTATTATGTACTAATGGCAGGTGCGGTATTTGTTGAGGAGAGCTGGAGTCAGAAGGACCCATGAACGTTAACGAAGGTAATAAGATTTTCCCGCAATATTTAAAAAAACTCTACGCGCTTGATTAAAACGTCCAAATGATAGTTATAGTGCGGTTTACAGTGCTGAGATCGTCTAAGTTCATGTCGAGTGTTGCGTTGTATGCTATGAGACGCCAGATCAGACGTGCTGTTAAAATTTCAACTCCAACCAAAGAAAGATCGCATCGCGTGAGCGACTCACCAAATCATGATTAGTATTTCCCGAAGAATAATGGAAGTGAAAGTGCGAATTTGTTGAGGAAGCACTACTTGTGTTTTGGAAAAGAAACTAGATTCATTCAAGCCAAGGAACCTTGAGCGAACGTGGAAAGTATACCAGCTATTGCGAACCTCTGCCCGGATCTCAATAACTCGCATGCTCGACTAAACCTCAAAATGGGATAAATTCAAGGGTATAACGATGAAATCGCTTTACGTCAATTTACATTAATGGAAGCAGCGACTACCTGTCGAATGGTTCAATGAGGGCACTGAGAAGGAGGTGACGCGTCGCAAGCGTTAGTGTTAATGGAAGAAGCGACCACCTGTCTTTTGTCAATGGAAGGAGTAGTGTGTATTGAGCGGTAACATGAATTATCAATCTGTAAGCACCGTCGAAAGCTGCCGGTAGGAAAGTTCTCATAAATTACACCGTAGACTGCCAATTTCGACGGCAGTGACGTCAAGGCCATACAGCGGCATGAGACGGCGCGGCATAGCGATGTCTAGAAACTTTTTCCGGAGATTCTGGTCGCGGTCCTCAGGATGCTCCGTAAAAAGAAGAACAGTTGAGAAAGAGCCCCACATTGGAGAGTTCCAGTTAGTACTGAAAATGATTTTTGAATTTGATGATGCTTTGCTTCGAGCCGGGGACTGGCCAAACTGCGAATACGAGCGTCTAATAATGGAAGCGGAAGATCTCGAACTTGGCAGTATTCTTCGAATCTTCTATTGGCGTTGAGAAGGTAGCAATTTGGAAACCCATCAATATAAGGTTCGAAGACTAGATGTGGCAGGTGCTGACATGCTGCCGCCTGGAGATGAAAACAGGTCAAGTCGATGTTTGACCATCGATTCCTAGTATCGAACGAGATCTCAGCTAGGGTAAGTTAGCGCCATCAATGGGTGAAAGGCTTGAGTGGAAAACCTGGAATGGTTTATACTGGCATTTGCCGTGATTGAGCCCATTTGTCAACAGACGCATACAACAATTTGCACTGCCTATGATACATAGGCGAAAAAATTTGACCCCCACCTGAGTCGAACAGATGACCTTGTGGAAGTTCCATTCTGGAATCACACGCTCTAATCCACTGAGCTAGGGGGCCAGTTGTAACGAGAAGTCAAATAGCTTACCTCATTAGTCAAGGTGAACAATAACATGTCTACCTTGAGCACCAGCATTTTTTTTTTAGTAAGCTAAGTAAAAGTATATCGTACGAAATTACAGGACTTTATCTATTATAGTTTTCTTTACATCTTAGGTGCGTGAATGTCGGACTATAGAAATTTAACCCTAACCTCCATCGTCATGCACTGGCAGCCTCCAGCGACGCGTGTTGGTTCAGAGATCCAATGCCCCTGGATTTCGTCTCATGCGATGACAACCATCACTATCAAGCTTCCTGAAAGATCCCGCAATCACCGCAAGTAGTCCTTTTCACGACAGATGTTGGACTTGTTTGGCCATAGGCTCAAGCAAATCGTAAGCCTCGCACTCTGGAGCTATTATAACGCAAGGACAAGAATACAATATGGACACCTGGTGGAAGTTCGCAACGCCAATTTCACTGCGTTCCAGTATTTTTGAAAAAAGCATTTGGGAAAGATGGGGAAACTTAAAAGGCCCTTGTTTTATCATTTAATCGCTGGGGTAGAACTAATTGCCATGCGTGCTCGAGGTTAACAAAAAGTCTCAGGCTGTAAAAGAAGTACCTAATGCTTTTGACAGGCTGCTATCTGGTGCAACACTACTAATGTTGCAACCCTACACCAACATGAATTTATTCTAGGTTCCTCCATATGTCTGCTTCCAAAGTGGTAGGCTCTATATATATCAGGACCAATCTGAGCAAGAGTCTTCTCATGCGACCTAAAAACGACGCTCCCATTAATAGAGAAAGACATCATATGATATTTTGGACCTTAAGCAAACACATGCAGCACATGGAGTGGTGTACCGTAAGTGCCAGCGGCGAACGTTCTGTCTCATATGCTACATAACCGAACAAGTAACAGTTGAGTATTTGAAGCTACGTTGTGTCTTCCTCCTCTTACTCCGAATAGCTTGCAGCCATGGCTCCTGTACAGCACAAGATTGTGCTGTTACTAGCAAGTTTCGCATCAATGACAGTGTGCGCGCTTCCCTCCATCGATCATGTTCGTGTTCCCTCGAATTCGTTCGAGCCCGTCCAAGTGCGTGTCGCATATGCTGGCCCGACTGGGATGCAAATCTCCTGGAACACCTTTGCCCAACTTCCTTCTCCCCCTACAGTCCGGTTCGGGTTTAATCCGAACCTCCTTCTGTTTACGTCCTCCCCTAAAAATGCAGAGAGCGTGACATACCCCACGTCACTCACCTTCTCTAACCATGTCAGGCTCACAAATCTTTTCCCGAATACCAAGTATTTCTACCAGCCAGTCCATGCAAACGAGACACAGGTGTATTCATTCACTACTTCAAGGGAGAAGGGAGATCATACGCCATACAGTACCGCTGTCGTTGTAGATCTGGGACTGATTGGACCTGATGGACTGAGTACAACGGTTGGCGTCGGGGCGGCGAACCCACTGAAACCAGGCGAGATCAACACCATCCAGTCATTGGAGGCAGATCATAAATGGGACTTTTTGTGGCACCGTAAGTCGTGCTCGCAATAGGATGACCTTTACTGAATATGAGTTCTTCGTTCAGCTGGAGACATCGCCTATGCCGATTACTGGCTCAAAGAAGAGATCCAAGGACACCTCCCAAATACGACCATTGCTGAGGGGTTCACAGTCTACGAGTCGCTCCTCAACCAGTTTTTCGACGAGATGTCACCTATTGTAAGCCAGCATGCATGGATGGTTGGGCCAGGGAATCATGAAGCCAATTGTACGAGCCTCGTCTGCCTTCCTTTCGTCTCTGCTTGACTGTAGGTTATCATATTATAGGCGACAACGGTGGTACAAAAGACAAAGTCCACAACATAACCTATACCGTCTCAATATGCATGCCAGGCCAAACCAACTTCACGGGATTCCGTAACCGTTTCCGTATGCCATCTTCAGAGTCCTCTGGCCTCGGGAATTTCTGGTATTCCTTTGACCATGGAATGGTGCACTACGTGCAGTTTGATACCGAGACGGATTTAGGTCATGGAATTGTAGGACCCGACGAGGTGGGCGGGGAGGATACGGAGGATAGCGGACCGTTTGGGTTAATGAACCAGCAGATTGATTGGCTAAAAAAGGATTTAGCTAATGTGGACAGGAAGAAGACGCCATGGATTATTGCAGGTGCATTATATTTGTTTATCGCTATTCTCAGGCATTAATGACATGGACGCAGCCGGTCATCGCCCATGGTACACTTCCAGCACCGACACCTGCCCAGAGTGTCAAACTGCCTTTGAATCCGTCCTTGCCGCAAACAATGTCGATCTCGTCCTCTCAGGACATTTCCACGCGTACGAGCGCATGGCTCCCATCTTCAATTTCACTATCGACCCTAACGAGCTGAACAACCCGAAGTTCCCGTGGTACATCAGCAACGGTGCTGCTGGTCATTACGATGGCTTGGACACGCTTACTTCCCCAGCGAACCCGTGGAGTAGGGTTGGAATCGATACTGATTATGGATGGAGTAGGTTGACTTTCCACAACTGCACCCACATGACCCATGAGTTTGTGAAGAGTGGAAATGGGACCGTGCTTGATACTGCAACCTTGTTCAAAGATAGAAAGTGCTAGTACTACCGACGATGATATTCCATTTGAAAACATTGGTTACTAAGCATGCATAGAAGAGGAAACATTGTTCCAATATCACTTTTCAAGTCTCGCATGTATTTCTTTAAGAATTCTCATAGTTCTATTTCATCACCCGACTTGTTATACAGTCTATCAGGCATTCATTCAAGCAATATGTCAAAGGACTAGATCTTTGCTAAAGCTCACCGGTATTAAGTTAGTAAGTGTTAAGCTCTAAGCTCCCGAGTGAACATACGCCCCCCAGAAAATTGCAGGCACTTTATTCCTCATTAACATTAACGTGTTGCGTAGATTTTCTGCGCATTTTCCAAAGTCCACATCCTCTCCTTTCATTAACCCTCTATAGAACCTTCCAGCAATTTTCACTGCAACGGCATCATCAATGCTCCACTTCGTAGAAATGACATGTGGAACTCCAGCCATATGGAACGCCGACGATATATGAATAACTTCCTCTTTCAAATGGGCCACTTTGTCCGCAGCAGTCTCGCATGCTGATAGGAAAACGAATTGGCATCTCTCAAACGATATATCCAAAATTGCTTGCACATCTAATGGGTCGGTTTCCCAGTCCTGGAGCAATAACATGCTCCTCGATGGATCATACTCATCAGCTGCTCCGTGGCATACGAAATGCGCCAATGAGCAATCTTTCATGTGCGGCACAAGTTCTGATTTCGTTGGACATTTTAACGAGACTGAATTAGTATGAAACTTCGTCGTCACGACTCCCACTTCACTTTCAGCACCAGGCAGATCGGCTTCTTCAGGTGTAGTTGGCATGTACGCCATAAGCATGGGGCAATTCTTTTCTGGGTGAACTTCAACTTTTAACTGCTTCGCGCGGGTCCTAACAAGATCCAAAGCTTTAAGTGTCGGGATATATGAACAGATGACACTATCAAGCACGGTGCAACGTTCTCCAGTTTCCAAAGCTGCCTTGTGATTACCTGCTGCATGAATTGGAAATAAACTCGTCCATCCATTTTGAATCCACCATATATGTGGAGTGTCTGCATTTTCTTTTTCGGACGGATAGTAGCCAAGTTTGCTCAAAATAGGGCATGCAACCGCCTCCCACAGCCACAGAAGGACAGAGTCGAGAGTAACCTGACTTGCGGCTATATCATGGTACATCTGTGTCAAGGCAAGAACTATTTCACCACCATATTTCAGGCAAGACTCGTTCGTTACTCCTAGTAGCTCTAGATGTGTAACTGTCTCCCCTTGGATAATCACCGCATAGCAGCGATTCAATGGACCTGGATCATTAACAAGAACAATTGGTCCATTTAGCGTGTATTTCGAAATGCTAGAGATCTCCGAAGGTAGCATCAAAAAATGTTCGAACCGTTCTTCTTTTCGAATCGACGAAATAAGAGCATTATACTCCAGAGCCCAATCTCGATAGTTTTGGTGTATCTGCAAATTCGTACCGTCAATGAACTTGTTCTCCGCAACATCAGAGGGAGAGTTATGGGTGAGAAGCTGGCGAAGATTAGTAAATTTGTGTGCTAAATCCGTGTGCTCGCTTTCTAGATCTTTAATTTCCACTTTTCGGTCACAGAGGCGATCCCAGATTATACAACGGCTTCGCTCATAAATGCGCAATGCGTCTATAGGCAAATCCCCGGCCGCTAAAGTGTAAAGCAGTACCAATACGGGGAGAGTCGAAAATGTCTTTACCAGACGCATTTGATCCTCACGATTGCTACCTGTTAGAACTGCATCAGGAAGGAGCTCGATGGCTTTTTTAAGATGGATCGCCACTGAGCGGTAGTCTCCGCTAGGTTCGCCCTGTAGATCCACCAATTTTAAGGCGCATCGAATTCTTTCTGAGGATGGGCCTTCAGCGTCTTCCAGAAGCTCCCGGTAGTATTCAATGGCTATAGCTTTGAAGCCTATGCTGCTGACTCCAGGAAGCATTGTAGGATTTTTTGCTATTGTGCTATGAATAATTTTGCAGCATAAAGCAATATTTCTCCATTGACGTCGTTGACCCCTGGTATCGATAGTGTTGGTTTTGCGGACATAGGAAGAAAGCTGACTTGCGGCGGTTAATAATCTGGCACGGTTAGGTGCTTGTTGGACCTGTAGAAATAAAAGTTGTAACAGATTACTCTCTGCGATCTCGGTATTAACGGAATCTCCTCCTAAACTTATCGCTGTGCGTAAATGATCAATAGCCCTATCACGATAGGTAAAGTCATTTGACAAAAAATATAAGCCGTAGAGAACGCTGGCTAGATTGTTGTTCAAGCTATAAAGCTGTGGAGACGGCGGTGGGGGTTCCCGCTTGAGCATAGATTGAATTAAGTTGACGGCTTTGTCGAGATGTTCCGCTTCTTTCGTGATTTCTGCTTTGCTGAGCAGTGCTCGACTGTAGCTCATTACTCGTCCGGGAATTATCCTTTCAAATGACTCTGCTGCTTCAAGGACTTGTTCGAAGAAAGAAATGGATAGATCCAAAGGCTCCAAACTACCCCATCTATCGAATTCCGTGTAGTGGGAGTTGGCCAGCCCAACGAGATACATAGCTCTATTACTAGTCGTCTGAAGAATATTCGGAATTTTGTCGTGGTATTCCAAAGCTTTGAGGTAGCAGGAAATCGATTCGCGGAGATCATTAGGATTTCCGTGATTTTCGAAACGAGTCTGTAGTGCATTTCCTTTGTCATTCAGGCACTGAGCAATTTCTGGATCGTCCGGATCGCATATTGATATTGCTTCAGCGTAGGTGTCAAGAGCCATTTGAAGACCATGTTCGTCTTTTTGCATACAATATTGCTCATATTGAATTTTGCCAAGCTGCCGTAAGCACCCAGCTCGATGCGATTTCGTCATGCTATATTCCAAAGCCGAATGAAGAGAAGAAAGAGCTAACTCCAGATCTTTCGAGCCCCCAACAATCTGAAAGCGATGCAATAGTCCCACACCGAGACTCTTCAGGTATTTCCAGCGATTGTTATTTTCCTGCGTGAGGCTTCCGCAAGCTGTTTGAGAGATATCAATGGAGACATTCAGATCCTCCAGTGAACCTGTCATTTCAAAGCGTGAAAATAGGCAATGGGAGTAATCTAATAATCTTTCTGGAAATGCTGCATCAGGAATTGACGATCTCCCTAAAGCTCCCTGCTTCGCATGCTCTACAGCCTCAGAAAGTATCTCCGGAGAATTCTCCCTCAAAGCTTTCATACGTAAGGAGCTGCCAAGTAAAGAGAATATTCCGGAGTATGATGAATCCAATAAGCATGCGCGCAGGAGACAGATAGTGATATCCAAATCGGCAGTCTTCCCTGATAGAGAGAAGCGATCGCTGTACAAGGTAGCCAACTGGTGGTAGAACATCCAGCTTCGCCCAGAAGAGCTAACACAATGGTGAACGTCTGTTCTGAGACTCTTAATTGGGTCGGCAGGATCTAATACCTCCAGCTGAAGATATGTCTGGGCAAAATGTAGAAACGGGATACGACGTGGATGTCGGAATGCATCCGTGAGGGAATGAATTGCTTTGATATGAATCGTTATGCTTTCCTCGAGTATTTCGCCAGAGATTTCAGCATTCTCTGCCCGAAATGCCTTTTCCTTCAGCAGTCGTCCCAAGTTGGACATGTGCAGGGGAACTTCAGTGTCCCCAGTTGCAATTGCACGTTCAAAATAGTCTTTCGCGTCGTCGAAATACGCAATTTCCCCTGTCCTTTGAAATTTTACCAACAAAGCGCATCCAAGGTCATCCAGATGAAGACCACGATTAGGATTATCTTCGGGTCCTAATTCAATAGCCTTCCTGAAATAATAAATCATATTATCAAGATTCTTTTCTACACCGCTGACGCTCCATCTCTGGCGTAAGCTTTTCGCGAATACGTTGATAACCACACCAGTGGAAGGAAAGTCCATCGTCAAGCACATCATTCCAAGTGCGCCTGTCGCAAGTGCCAGTTCGAGATGAGGAGGAGAGCTGTATTGGATGGCTTTAGCATGATTCTGCTCGCTCTCGGAAGCACAGAAAAGGGATTTTTCTTGATCAGTTTTTGGGAGGTTCAGAATTGCTATAAGACGAGTCAATGTTGGGTTGGACAATTGGGGAAGATAATTCGGGTCGTTGAAGAATTCATTCTCCCGCATCGCATGCAGCCTATTTGTTGCGACTCGGATGAGGAGCATGCGTTCTTCGATCTGAGTGATCGGGCTAGGAATAGATTCACCGGGAGCAATTCGAGGCTCGAGCGACATGATGAGAACTGTTCGATTTGTGGGGATTAGCTTTTGCTTATACAAGGAGCTTGTAAGGTATTTCTTACCAGCGCTAGCGAGCAACTATCGAGCGTCAACTAGTAGCGTAACGATATTCTTCAAGTTGTTTCCAAGTTGCAATGTTGATCCTTAATACAGGCCTGAAAAAGTGTAATAACCTTCTGCGAGAGTTCAAGCTACCTTGAAGGCTTCATTCAATGCGAGACGCTGGAGGGACTCATTTGAGATTCGGAGGAGGCAAGACGCTGGTCGAAGTACAACATTGGCGCTGTCAAGTTGCTGACAAATACAGCACTACGAGTACAGCAGTGACAAATGACTTCAGGCAGATGTTTGGCGTGCGTACGCAATCCACTTTAAAGGTGAAAAAGTGCGAGAGGAACGAACACTTTTAGGGCAAAAAAGTGTGTAGGAGTAACGGGGTCAATGATTGCCTCGCGGCCTTCTTTGCCCCCATAAGAATTTTTATTTAGAATAAAACCTAGGATGCGAGCACGTAGAAAACATCCTAACAACTGGGTAGGAATGACAGTTCAAGAAAACAGCGATAATATGGAACAATAAAATTGCTACAAATTTCCCTAATACAAATACAGGCAAGTATTGCGAAAATTATCATTATACAATTGAACAGATATTATCCATGCCTCACCAGGAAAATTCATTTTGAAGTATAAGAAAGAGCAGCACCAGTGCTTGCACTCCCAGCCGTGCGGGTGTGATGGGTTGTGGAACCAGCGTGGGAAGCAGAGGGGTAGGGTGTCGATTGTCCCCCACCGCCGCTTTGTGTGGATCCAGCATTGGAGATGACGGTTTCGGCACGAGAGGCAGAGGGGTAAGGTGTCGTCACTCCTCCACCGCCGCCTGGGATAGCTGTCCTTGTCGATCCGGCACTAACGCTACCAGCGACATGAGGCTGTTGCATGACGGAACCCGTTTGCGAAGCCGAAGGGAACGGCGTCGACCCTCCTCCTCCTCCTCCGCTAGCACTAGGCTGATGTGAACCAGCACCTCCTCGAAACGCGCCAGCTGGGACAGTCGTCCTCGCCGATCCACCACCGCTCCGCACTGAGCCGTCAAAGCCGCTTTTCATAGATCCACCATGTACGGAGCTGAGTTTAGTTCCCCAGCCTCCTCCTCCTCCGCTTGCGACTGACCCGTTGTGCGTTCCCCAAGTACCTCCTCCCCCTGTAGCTGAGGCTCCACCTCCACCGCGCCCACTTGCTATCGAGCCATCCCCATGATGTCGGACTTTGTTAGACCCTTCGCTTGCAATTGAACCAGCACCAGCAACGGACCCGCCACCAGCGGCAACAGATCTAGGAATGTCCGCAAAATCCATCTGCTGTGGTTGATGAGCGCCATCTCCAAGAGAACCACCAACAGGATCATCCATCGCGTAATCATGCACCAGCGGTTGATGCGGCGGCGGCGATGGCGAACGCGAAAGATCCGTCCCCTGCTCGCTAGGCGAACGCACAACCCCCGCCTCTCCTCCATTACCCAGCGAATTCGGCGAATGCCCCCCAACCTTCTCCCTCGACCCCTCTGTAATAGTACTCAACGTCTTAACCGCCTCAAAACCCCCCCTCCCCTGATTAGCTCTAACAGCATTAGGATGATACGCCGCCGGAGACCCGGCAAACGCATACGCAGTAGGAGGAACCATCGTAGCTGATGATCCTCGTGGTTTCGGGGGTGGGTTTCCCGGGTTTGGGTAGATGGAGAGGGGGAAGGGTGGGTGGGTGGATGAAGCATTGCCTAGGCCGATATACCGCCCTGGGTCTGACCAGTCTTTTTGGATGGTTTGGGAGTATCCGGAGAAGATGGAAGCGGGTTGCGGGGGGGATGATGTTCCGCCTGGGCTGTCGAGGTTTATGCGTCGTGTTCCGGCGTCGGTCCAGGCTTCGCTTTTTGGGCGGCGGCGGCGGGAGCGGATGCAGCACCATACGAGGAGGAGGAGGAGGAGGATGCCGAGGGCGCCGAGGGATGCGCCTAGGGCTATTGGGAGGACGTGGTTTTTGGAGGTGGCGGAGGGGGTTGAGGTTGGGGAGGCTATTGAGCGGGTTGAGGTGGATGTTTCGCCTGGGTCTAGGACGGTGTATCTGTGGTGGGGCTGTTAGTGGGCATGGGAAGAAGGGGGAGCGGGGAGGGGGCGTACGTGAAGCCGTCTACTAGTGCGAATAGCTGTCCCAGAAAGACGGCTACCACAACTGTATGTGTGGTATTTTCCAACCCCGTAGCACTCCATCTTACGTCCGATTTAACAGTCTCCGGGCCTCCAGGTGTTGTAGTAGGTACACTGTGGTCTACGAGATCAACGAGGATGGGAGCACCGCCATCGAGGGATATGCCTGTGGAGACGGGGTACGTCCATAGGGGTGCTAGGTAGTAGATACTCACTCCTGTTGCCAGTTAGTTTAGTGAGTATATGAGATTAGACAAGGCACAACGTACCGGTAAAGTTGAAGGTAGCTTTAGCACTTGGATCTGAAGTAAGCTGATGCGTCCCTCCATTATCCAGTGGGTTCCCAGCGGGAGTGCCCCATGCTCCAGCGGGGGTGTAGGTGATAGCGCTCGAGGCGTCATCGATGGTGATATTGTGCAAAGCGTGCGCTGCGCGCAGTAGTGAGGCTAGGAAGAGGAACGCAGCATGGATATGCATGAACGAGGGAAGGGAGATGGAGATGAGGGGGTTGACGTCAACGTATTAGAGTTTTCCAGCTCATATCGTGTTCTAAGTTCAGGTACTCCATGGATTCCTGGGTACCACGAGGCGCCTGAGAAAGTCTATGTGCGGTGATCCTGAGTTCATTTCGCAAGGTGGTTGTTAGAATGGAGTAAGGAGTTGGATGGGGTTGGGTATGGAATGTAGGTAGAAGCAGCGGAGAGGGGAGAGGCGTTATGTATGATATGGAGGACTCGAGGAGAGGAATGAATTTAAGTTATTATCTTGGAAATTGTAACGCATAATTAACTGATATTTGCTTTTGTTGACCAGCAGCCTTACCGTGCCATCACACCTAGATTTCGCCCACTCCTCCAGTCGGAGCAAAAGCACATGTCATCCTTAAGCTATACTTCACCTCTTTAATCTCTAGGCGCTGCCAATGTAATTTTTACCAGCACCCTCTCGCTAAATGATGGAAGAACCTACTATGTACTTAGATGAGCCAACGCAAGCATGGAAGTTCGAACACGAACTATTCTTGAGCCAGGATGCTACCGGAAGAATAGGGATCCAAAAGTGTATGCAGCTGCGCCGAAGGAACATGGGATCCAAGTTCTACCTATATTTTGCCTCTGCTACTTCTCTGGTCTTGGTTCTGGTTCTGTTTCAAGCACCCTATGTAGGCGACACGGATCCTAGCCATCTTGCGTTGTTACATTACTGAACGTACCAATGGGAGCTCGCGCATCTGCTTGTGGTTCATGATCAGCCCCGATAGCTTTGAAGATGTCTGAATGCGTTTGTACGATGCCGAGTCTTCACTCGCGCTTATAAAACATTTTATTACTGCACTAGCTAGTGGCAATACCGTGCCTACGACTTAACGACTCCATCATCAACAACCAGTATCATCGGCGAACAGCAACATTCTGGGACTATAACGGGAATTCAACTATCCCTTTTCTTCTCCTCAACCATCCTCTCCACATCCCCAAACCAAGCCTTCAACTCCCCACCCCACCCTCCAATCCTCTTCATCTTCCCCCCTAAACCCAACTCCCGCATCTTGGCCTGGTTTCTACGCCTACTTTCCCAGTGCTGGCTAAGGCACCACCAGATGATACTATCTTTCGAAAAGAAGACTTCCGACACGCGTTCAGGGCATCCTGGACTGCAAGGAGGTATTAGACGGAGAAGACGTAGGAAGGTGCGGAGGATTAGACGGGGGAGGTATAAAAGAAGAGGCGGGTCGAGCCCTTGAAAGGTAGGAGCATTAGCTTTTGGCGAATGAGTTACCCAACAATACCCATACTGACAAATGATATCCGTCGCAGTAGATTTCACAATATCCCCAGACCGCCTCGCATAATCTCCATCCACCACCCAACCTCCCTTCGCTTCATCAAGAGCATCCCGTATCTTGGCTTGAAATTCATCAGATGGCGTATCTTTCCACCCGGGTTGCCAAAATATCTTATCGAGGGAGATGTACGGGACTCCCAGCACAGCTGCGAGAGCGGCGGCGGTTGTGCTCTACATTACCACAAAGGTGATGCTTGCGCGTTCGAGCGGAAGCTTTGTCACTGACCTTTCCGACTCCTACAGATCGTCGTGACTATGGAGCACTTATTTCAAAGAGTTATACGAACCACTGTTTCCAGTCAAATGCACTCTATACAAACCTTGACTATCACCTAACAGCGGGGGAGTCTTTTCCATGGTGGTGGTTAATGGCAAAGGAAGACGGCGTACGTAACAAGTTCAACTTGAACTATATATGCAGTCTAACTTCAGCCAAACCTGAATCATTTCATCGGTACCGCCAGCACGTGTCTATGATTACCATCCACGTGATCGCGTCGCGTCTTCATTCGTCGTGTGAGACTTTGGTTTCGGCATTTTCGATTTTGCCTCCTTCTATTCAGCATAATTTGGATCTACGACGGGTTTCGACGGTATCTCTGAGGGAGAGGTGTGAAGTGGTAGTGAGGGATGCGCGTAAGTTTATATCATTTTAGAAGTGAGGGCTTGGACTAATGCACGGTGTTTCAAGTTTGGCACGCTATGAAATCTAGAAAGAAGGGAGCCGGTAAGTGCTGACTGCACGGATACATGAAGTCGTAAGATCTCGCTCGAATTAGCATCCAGCTAATGCACATAGACTTGAAACCACACTGGATTATCCTTCAAAGCGAATGACTCAAGTGCAAGACAAGAAATGGACTAACGCCAGGAGGCTGGCTGCAGGAATACTGATCAAATCACCTACGAAACGGAGACCTACTCGTGCCGGTGCATCGGCGTCTCGTCGATTATTCTAACCAGGAAATGATTCAGGTGTCCTGCGTAAAGTGCCCTCGCCTACTCCGTAGTAAGTTATTTCGCCCTGAAAGGTTTTTTACTGGACGTGTTACAGAACTGAAGGATCGGCAAATCTCAGAGTGGGCACGGGCAGTCGCGGGCATTTTGCTAGCGATGTAGATTAATTAGGCTTTTTTACGTCCATTTCCAATACCCCACCTCTCATTCTTTCAATCGACATCGCTGCTGCAAAAAATGGACCTACTCATACAAGCGCGGTGGTATGTTATTGTTGGTCAAGTCACACTTAACTTCGCGCATAGAACGGTCCGGATTCGAATTGTGCGTACTTCGGCGCTCTAGCAACTGGAAATTGGAATATCCCGAAAATATAGTTATAGGTCCTGGGTTAGGGGGGTATACTTTAGCCCTTGTCAATGGTTTAAATTACTAATTATTTTACTTCTTAATTAGTTATGTCACTTCTAGAGCGATGGGTTTTATGGCATCTGGGTCATTGAGCTTTGATGACAGCTTGTTGTACTCGGTATATGGTGATGACTTCACAGTGGAAGCCGAATCGTCCATCGTACGAATTTCTTGTTTCTCCAATGTTGCTTTCTGTTCTTTTCGCTGACTTAAAGATAGTTCACCGCGGATAGAGATGGAATTCTCCATGCCGTCTGGACAAATTCTGATGGTTCAACCGCCGAGCTTTTCTTTGGAATGGGATACAACGACGATGGATCATCCCGTGCGGATTCTCCAAAAATTCTCTGAAAGGAGTAATTGATTATTCTTGTTCATTTTTCAGTCGGGATGCTGGCATCTGGTGATAAAGCTGCGACTGAACGGTACTTGATGGGTAGCGATGCTTATCTTGTGTGGATAGTGAGTAATTTATAATTCAGATCGAATTTGATACTGATTAATTACCTTTCTTTTATTAGACCGTCAAAGTCGAGGTCGACGTGGTCTGAATTTGCAGAATTTATATCCCGTTTTATTTGTGTCCATTCTTACCTTCCGAATCGATAGACTCATCATCGGTATTATGGACGACTTATTTCTTCAAATATGCAAAATACCGATTCGACTCAAGTGTGCTCCATACAATCCATCATGAGGATTTGTTCATGTTACCTAACGGAAGATGCCTTTTCTATAGCGGTGGCTATAAAGAAGGATGGGCGACGTAACTTGTGGTCAGCATAGACATTATCTTTACCGTGAATGAAAACGCTGACAGCTACAAAGTTGAATGAATCATTCTACCACCTCTTCTCTTCCCATCGGATGCGACTACATGTCAGACCGCTGGTATGTATTAATTTCACCGAATTTTCAAAGTCCTCATTACTGATGTGCTCATTATTTATTCTTGGCATTATATTCGCTAAAGCTAAGTCGACTCTAAATTTCTCAACACCAAGCCAGAATAAGGATGACTTGCCAGAGTTCTTCATTTCTGTTGCAATTCATTGCTCGCTGCCTATCAAAATTTAAGCGCGTTACAGCTTAATATGGCGGAGTCATCGTCATCATTCATCTTTCGCCCCTTATGGAGAAGCGAATCGTAAATGTTCAGAAGTAGGACTTGCATCTTACTCTACCATCGAATAGTCGTGGTATTACGTTCCGACGGATAACAAAAAATGCACGACCGCTTGGAAACTATATAAAAATTAAATGCTTATAATTGCGCAGCCATTTATAATGTCCCGTGGGTTTGAATTCATAACGTCGAGGAACCATGCGCGTTATCATCACAATTCCATTACCGATACCAAAATTTGATGGTGTAGGCAGACAGTCATCGTCATCATTTATCATTTGACCCTAAATGTGAGTCTCCTATGTTCACTTGCATTTTAAACCATAAGCCAAGTAGTTCCTGGGGTCAACGATAACATGAATGCCCGCCGCTCGGAAGACATATAAGACGAAGCGTTGATAAAAGCTCCATCCTTTGTTTCTCCTTCTCGCTGCCAATTTCCAGTAGGTTCACGCTCCAACCTTTGACAAGATTCCCTTTCCTTCATAATTCCAGCAGATATGCGCATGAAAATATTCTGGATTTTTTCTTGGGCGGCTTTGGTTTCGGCAATATTGCCTCCTGTTGTTCAGCGCTCTTTTGATCAACACCGCGCTCAGACGATAAATTCATCTCATCCGGCAGGCTGTGAAGCGATGGCGCGTGATACAAGTGAGTCTATATTACCTCGAAACGCATGGGAATAAACTCATCCATATGTCTGTTTCAAAGAGTGGCTCGCTATGAAACCTCGAAAGAGGGGCGCTGCCAGTGGTAAGCGGGGGTTTCTTTGCTACGCTATATCATGAGAGTGTTGAGATCCCATTTAACTATCATTTAGCTAATTCTCGACGAATGCCTGATATCACGCTCGACTGCCCGTCCCGCCGGATGACGCAAGAACAAGATAGAAAATGGACCAATGCGAGGAGGCTGGCAGCAGGATATCGGATCAAGCCTCCTATGAAACGACCTACACGTGTTGGTGCGTCTAATTTCTTATTTTTGAAGGGCCTTGGAGATAATCTGACCTTGTTGCGGATGACTCAGGTGTTCCTCGCCAGGAGCCCTCTCCTACTCCGGAGTGAGTATCTCGGATAACATTCCACTGAACCGCTGTCTTACCAGGCGATTCATAGCTCTGAAGTGCTGGCAAATGTCATCGATGGCACTGGGGATGATACTACCAGCCTCGGATATCTTGCCAATTCCGTAGATGATAACGGCTTTTTCTATAACGTTGCCAGTGACAGCGATGCCGCACCTCTTGTTCTTTCCATCGATCTTGCTGCTGCACGAAGCGGTCCGACATATATAACCACTATAGTATGTTATCCCTACCCTTGCACATTTTGCAGGCCCGTTATTTACCACCCTCTCCCACAGAATGGTCCAAGCTCTGACTATGCTTACTTCGGTGCTATAGCAATTGGAAATGCAGAGTGGCCGATGAATGCCGCTATTTTAGGAGAAGGAAGTTCAACGTGAGTTGTCGTAATATCACATATATTGCTCGAATTTAATTATAATTCATTTACCAGCTATGTTACCTTTGGCCCAATGGTTCTAACACCACCAGGGTCAACGGGCTACGCTGATGCCCTATTTTTTGCCAACGCAGATCACATGCTCGAAATGGAAGCTGAATCTTCTATTGTATGATATATTGTTGCGTTATTTGTCTCTATCTGTCCGCTAATTTGGTTAACAGTTTACAGTGGACGACGACGGGTATCTTCATGTAGTATGGACTAACACAGATGGCACAACTGCAGAACTTTACCTGGGACTCGGAGTTGATGAGAATACCGGATCCAGTTAGTCCTCTAATGATTGCATCGATCGAGGCAATTTAACTAGTTGTCTTTAAACAAAACCATTTAGCCAGTCTTATAGCATCTGGTGATAAAGCTTCGACGGAAGCGTACTTGGCAGTTAACCAAGCTCATATCGACAAGTGGATTGTGAGTAGCTTATGTTGAATCATTTGACCGGTTTTGAAACGTCTTTCTTTACTAGACTATAAAATTCGACCCCAATACACTAGTTTAAGGTATACGGCGCCCCCAGTCTACAAAGTCAGATTTCATGTTTCCTTATCGTAGCTACAATATTTTAGATATTCAACAATATCTACTGTCTTTACTTGTTTTTTTTTTGGACCCTGCGATGCCCTACGTATTTGCTGCACTGGTACCAAAAGGAGAGGGTGAGATGGATGCGCGTGACATTCGTGGCGGCTATTAACACGCGTGGATGATCTTATATTAACTCTCCTTTTACTACTAACATAAAATTTGGACAGTGTAAGACCTTCGTCATCATTCATAAATTTTTCAATCTTAAAGACAGCGCAAGGCCCAAGAGGATAACGATAACATGAATTAAGTCATTCGTAAGACATGTAGGACGAACGATTAATAATCCACCCACCCTCCTTCGAGGTCTTGCATAAGGGGCATCCAAGAGGGCATCAGGAAACGGAAAAAGTGCCCGATGTCGAAATAAGATGAAAGGGAAGGTGTCAACTGACTGGAGAACATAGAGACTAGGTTCCCGAGATAGTATCAATGAAGTATAACTTTTATCCATTGCTGAAAGCGCTAAAAAAAGTGTTTAAGTTTTATATACTTGCGGTCACAAAAAGTCACGCAATTTTGTGACATCTGCATTCGGAAGATTTTGAAAGTGTAATTTACATCTTA
>JASFDC010000020.1:0-47871 GCA_036937075.1 Mycocalia duriaeana | reverse complement strand
ACTATGAAGATCTTGTGAAATTTGCTTGTCTCAACATTTGCAGCATTTTGAGCTGTCACATGTGACATTACCGGGCCGTCACCATCATAGGAATTGTTCACCCCCATTATAAGGCTTAGCCCGAACGGCTCATCCGTGTCACAGGGACCCCTTATATTCAAAGCGCCGCTCCTTATAAGCTAAACGCCCGTTGCTTATAAATAATCTTTCCCCTTTTATAGCATTATAATAGCAAATTGTCATTAGAGGCTTATGTTACAATATAAGGGCTTATATCGTGGGAATATTTCTTCCGACAAAACAACCAACCAGCGTAACGTAGGAAAATCTTACCTTTCTTCCATCGTAATTCTGCTCAATTTTGCGACAGGTGAACATATACAAAAAGCTTGGCTGTGAAGTTCGTGGAGAGACTACTGTCTCAAACAAATTCGGTAGCTCTCCCATGATTGCTTTGACGAAGGAATTTAAGTAGATTCAATGTATTAGATAGCTACTTAATACGCGAACGTTGTCACGTTTGATCATGAACCAGTGGGGCATCCATTCTATTATCCCTATTTATTACTCAAGTCTTCTGTGTGAACCACCTCATCCAAAGTGTATCTTTTTAATATCTAATAGACTCATGACCTGTCCGTATACAAAGGCGAGCTGTCAATATACGATTTCGCGTCGCACGGAGTCCAGTAATTGAATTGTAGGTTCGCCCTATCAGCCGAATTTTAGTAGCGAAAGACAATCGCGGCGCAGTATCAGTTTGTATGCGTCTGTCTCGATCACGTCTCTATCACGTTTCCGTAACACCAGTTTTGATCGCCGAAATGATTGCTTTTCTTCCTTCCACAACCTACGTAGGCTCGTCGGCATCATGTACGACACAATGATTTTATATTTTTTTAAAAATACCTCAACCATACCCTTAGATAGGTGGACAGGGACTGCTGGACGATGCCCAGTGATGAATCTCTTCAAAACCACACCATGAACGCGGATTCTTCAATACTATCCGCAAGAGAGGCGGTCAAGGATATAGCATTTGGAAGCGTAAGTTCCTACCTAAATGTCCTCTTCTATTCATATAGTCTGATGACTTTTAGGTGGCAGGAATGCTCTGTGAACTCTTAGAATTTCCATTCGACTTGGCCAAAGTCCGCTTGCAAGCTCAACTGCTATCTCCAAGTGGTTCGGGAGCCATGAGATTCACTGGCCCCATTGACTGTCTAAACAAGACATGGACGGAGGAAGGATTTCGAGGCTTATATAGGGTGAGTGCATGTGTCTTCTTTTCCTTGCAGTGTCTAATTATGAAATTACACAGGGCCTACCAGCCCCTCTAATCGGCTCTATGGCAGAAACAGCTGCTGTATTCCTCGCCTATACCTCGTTTCAGAATATCATTCGCTCCAACTCGCCTAATACACCTAAAGATCGCTCTATTCCTCTTTCAATACCCCAACTCGGAGTTGCCTCAGCAGGCGCAGGATTTATAACTAGCTTCGTTTTGTTTGTTTTTATGCTTTTTAATAAATTTATTTCCACTAAGCTTTGGAAATAGAACACCCATAGAACTCATCAAATGTAAGATGCAAGTACAGATGATGAATAGACCTCCAAGCATGAATATTTCTCCTGCACTCGTTTCTGGACGTCCGAAACCTCCCATGTTCTCCATCAAATCTCCGCCAAAATCTCCCCATTCGCTAAATTCCACCTCTGCATCGTTATCATCTGGATCTATCCGCCATATACATACCCATTATTACTCCCACTCATCTACGCTGGAAGCATTGCAAAACGCCCAACATATAGTCCGCCCTCCAGGCTTAATATCTGTCATTCGCTCAACCGTGGAGGCCCACGGAGTCGTCGGACTATGGCGGGGCCACACTGGCACCCTCCTGCGTGAAACAGGCGGCTGCGCCGCATGGTTCGCATCCAAAGAATGGACAGCAGCGCGCCTCGTCGCCTATCGCCTTCACGGTTCCTACATGTCCCCCGTCACAAACATTGAACGCGGAGCAGCCAACCTCCTCCCTTGGGAATCCGCACTCTCAGGTGCCTTAGCAGGAGCTGTAGCATGTTTAGCTCTCTACCCGGCCGATACAGTGAAAAGCGTCATGCAGACAGAGGAAGAGCTGTGGTCGCATTCAAATCGTGGACTGTCATCGAAGTCGATGCAGGTCACCAGTTTTGGAAAGACGTTTGTGAAGATGTATAGGGCTCACGGGGTTAAGGGTCTTTATGCTGGCTGTGGGATGACGGTTGCGAGAGCTGTGCCTAGTAGTGGGATTATTTTCTTGGTTTATGATGGGCTGTCGGCGTGGTTTGGATAGGATGGGGAGATGGTGTGTTAGGTGGAACGCTGATAGATTGCATGTGATGGAGTAATGCTTAGATGACATATACAGTAGACTTAATACTAATAATGCGCACGGTGATTTAAAATGGGGCTTTGAACAAGCCCACTTCGCTATATTTCATGAAACACATGTAATTTCGTCACGATGGCTACGAGTATATGCAAGCTTCATCAACATTTATTATTAACACATAATTATTTACTGCACTTCGTTCAATCTCAACAGACGCGAAAGAATATACAACTCGATATACTTACGCGTTTACTAAATCGACATCACTGCAGAACCGCGGAATGACAATGACGTCATCGACTATACTTCCATATCAACATAGACCAGATGAGTCCGAAAGCAATTAATGATATCTATTGAGAGGGGATAAACGAGAAATGCAAGGAAATAATAGTCGTGGCAAAAGTGTCTATGGTATTAGTGACCAGGACCAGCAACATAGGTGAGAGTATTTTAAGCAGTCTACGTGAAGGCGGGTAAGTCAACAAGTATATTACAAGCAAATTTCGGAATACGCGTACCGCTTCCTTGAGGTAGGTGATAAGATCGTTGCGGTCTTTGTCCTTCTTGAGTCCAGCAAATGCCATCTTGGTACCGGGGATATACTGTTCGTGATGAGCAGCAGCCTAAGGTCAGCGGCACATGTGCAGGAGTGTTAACATTGGGTTACCCACCTTTTTGGGGTTCTCAAGGTACTCGAAGAGAGTGTTCTCTTCCCATGTAACGCCCTTGTTCACGTTAGCGGCGGTGTAGGAGAAACCCTCGACTTGACCGGTTTTGCGACCGAAGAGACTATGGTATTGGGATTAGCGATGGGATAGAGCGGAGAAGAAACGACGCACCCGTGGAGGTTGGGTCCGACCTTATTAGGTTCACCAGCGCCGAGGGTATGGCATTGAGCGCAGCGGGTCTTGAAGAGGGAAGCACCTTTAGCAGAGTCACCTACAAACCACGTCAGCCTCCGCGTTCAGCCCATCGAGAATGACGACTGACCAGCTGAGAACGGCATTTCTATAAGATGAGATTATACAAGAAGTATAGGAGGGAGAAGAGTAGAGTAGAGTAGAGTAGGAGGTGTTAATGATGTGCTGGAGTCCCTTGTCGCCTATAATTTTTTTGAAGGAGGGCTGGGTGCGTCAGGTGATCATCCGGTTTCTTCCGGAGCCAATCATATGCCGGTTATTTTGCGCCGGGTATGCTTTGATCTGGTCTGGTCACTGGTGACGTAAGGTGACGGAAGGAAAATATAATCGGCGAACCCGGATTGGGCTTGGAGGTTTCTCGTACTCCACCATCGTCGGAGGTCTGTCTTTTTTCGAATTCCACATATCCCTCGGTGAACAGCCCAGGCTGTATCTTTTGAGAAACGTTTCGTTGAGATTGATATTTCTGGAATAAGTAGTATTAGCGAGGTAATATTCGATTGTAACTTCAAGGTCAACTTGGCTAGCTTTAATTCAATTGTTTAGATAGCGACAAAGACGATAGGTACAATGCCCTGTAACATGCCCTCGATTAATTTATTGGTGACTCATGGTGAGTGAAATTTGTGCCATGAGTTCATACGTGCTTGCCTGGAGAGACGGAATTTAATAAATAAAGAATCCTGCCAATGAATTGATATCATGGTATATGAGCATAGGGCCTTGTCTTTCTTGAGTATATAATTCATCTTTCTAGGGTTAGATACATACCTCTATCCACCTATCAATTACAGTATCAGTTAATACGAATCGGCAAAGGGTGGCTTGCCAAGCATGTTCATTGACACAGTGTCCAGTGCTTAGTAGTGCTTTAAATTTTGTCATAAGATAGTAGCTGAAGTAGGCTATAAGCTTGAGGCCTTGAGGCTTCCATATACCTGATATTATCTTTCCTTGTCATCTGGTAGACATGGATGAGTCCAAGGATTCTCGTAGACTTGGAAAGAGCATGTGGTGTAACACTGAACTTGGTATGCGGAAGGTTCATGGAAAAGTATCTCCAAGCCATTTGCCTTCCAACTCCAATCTGCCATTAACAGTGTAGCAATCATTATTATGTATGTAGATTCTTGTAAAAACAAACCTAGAGAAGCATCGCATATCATGTGAGCACTTTTTGAAATTCGTGCCTGAAATCGAGGACCTGAATCGAATAAGTATGCAACAAATGTCACGCGGGAGGCCTAACTTTATCCTCTAATTTATATATATATTTCTTATTAATTCGATTGCTGCTCCGAGACGTGTGCCAATATCGGTAAGTCATCCTCTTCGTGAGGTACACTTCTCATTAATCGATAAAAAATCATTAAAGCTCTTCCAACACTAATCCTGTCAATCCCAAGTTCCATTGAATTTGCGTGTTAGCAGAGGCTGGTGACTTGGCAAGAGTGCGGAATACATCTTTCATTATTCACTGACTTGCCAAGGAGTGTCTAACGCCAGCATACCCTATTATGTATAGATGAACAGCATGCTTTCCCTGAAAACTCTTTATCTGGCTTATGTCTACGCTTATGTCGCTATCCTCCAATCGAGCTGTGCCTGACTCCTCTGATAATGGGTAACCCAAATCATGATATGCAACTCAAGTGCAACTGCATCCGTCAATTTGGAGCAGTTGGAGCTCGTCAACGTTGTACAAGTCTTCGGTTTCCAACGGGCAGCCATGTATCTGTTTCAAAATTTCACTCATATTTGGTACCTTTCCGCTTCAGTAATACTTATGTACTTGCGTGAATCGAGGTGATTGAATTTCATGGATTTTTATCCGCATGCTTAACGTCTTGGCACCCCTAGAGCACGACCGTGGGCCTCTCAGCGATACTTACTGCTGTTTTCGATCAAGTCTTGGGTCGATGCCAAGTTCAACCTCGACTGGTCGCGTGCAGCAAATAATTTGACCACCCCATGAACGTGGATCGACGAAGATGGGCTAACATACAGAACTTACAAACGTGGATGGACAAGCTTTTTTATGTGACTACTTATGAGCGTCTCCGGCCATGTATAGAAAACTTGTAGTTCACCACCCCAACTTTGGCAACTGCAGTCTGCTAGGTTCGCTATGCCTTACCTGCACGAGTACGACTATCTTTTCGCCTTTGGTGTTATCTTCGCTGGCCTCGATGCCTTCAATATCGGCGCCAACGATGTTGCCAAGTATTTCTTTCATCTAATCTACTTTTTCATCCGCTGATATTCCTTTTCCAGCTCTTTCGCCACCTCGGTCAGCAGCAAGTCACTGACACTCAGGCAGGCATGCTTAGCTGCTGCCGTCTTCGAGTTCTTGGGAGCTGTGACTGCTGGCTCTCGTGTAGCGGGTACAATAAAGAACAACATCATTGTTCGTACCATTCTCTCCAGTCTTATACATTTCTTATAATTATCATTCTCTTTCCAGCCTTTATCCGTGTTCAAGAAGGATGCCGGTGTTGAGCTCCTCGCATTCACCTGTGCTCTCATGGCATCAGCCACTTGGTTGATGATCGCCACCAAAAAGTCATGGCCGGTATCCACTACATACAGTATTGTTTCTGCTCTTGCTGGTGTTGGTATAGCAACTGGCGGAACGGGCGCAGTAAACTGGGGCTGGAACGGAGGAAAGGGTATGGCGACCATCTTCGCCGGAATGGGTATCGGTACGTCTTTTCAATTTTACTTTTCAAGTCAGCAACTGCTAACCACTTCTTTAGCTCCTGCTATGGCTGGGGCCTTCGGCGCCCTTGTTTTCCTGGTCACCAAGTACCTTGTCCTCGTCCGCAAGGACTCCACCAAATGGGGGTTGATCATGGGCCCTGTGTACTTCTTCGCCGTCTCTGCCGTCTTGACACTTTCAATTGTGTACAAGGGTGCACCCAATCTTCACCTTTCTAAACTTTCAAAGTCTACTATCGCAGCCGCTACTGTCGGTACAGCCGCCGTTGTCTGTGCCCTCTCAATCCTTTTCTGGCTTCCCTATGTCTATTGCAAGGTTGTCCGCAAGGATCGCAGTGAGTTTATTTTCTCTCATCGATATAGTTCATGATATTGAGTACCCCAATTAGCCATCCGTGTCTGGCACTTCTTCTGTGGTCCCCTCCTCTTATGGCGCAAGGCACCCGAAACACCTGCTCCTGTCGGTGGCCATGTTCCGGATTACCGCATCTACAACGATGGCGATGAACACCACATTGAGAAGCCTGGTCAGTGTCAATTAAATTGAACGCCCTGTATAAAACTAACGGAAACTTTTTATCTTTAGCTGAGGCCGCTATTCATGCCGACACCAAGGGCTCAATCAACGGCTCTGACATTGAAGCCAGTCATGTCACTGTTCCTACCGCTCCGCAGGTCCAGAACGCCCCTCTCCAAGAAGTTGAAGGCCGCACCATCGAGGGCTATTGGTGGAAGCCCAAGAACCTTTGGGTCATCCTCCGCTACAAGATTCCCGCCGTCTTGATGTATGGTACTAGTAGTGAGTAACTAATTCTTGTATCTGTCGCATCTCTGACATTTTTATCCTACTAGTCGACGTTGTTAACCTTCAAAATGCCAGCAAAGACCAAAAGGAGATCCAGAGGCTCGAAGAAATGCACCGGGCTTCCACGCAGTACCCCAACGAGACTGAGCATCTCTACTCATTCCTCCAGGTTATGACCGCTTGCACTGCTTCTTTTGCTCACGGCTCTAACGATCTTGGAAACGCGATGGGTCCCTTCGCCGCTATCTATCAAACCTGGTCCACCGGTAGCGTCTCTAGCAAGAACACCCCCACTCCTATCTGGATTCTCGTCTGGGGTGCTGTTATGCTCGTCCTTGGTCTTGCCACATACGGCTACAATATCATGCGTGTCCTTGGAAATAAACTTACGCTGCACTCTCCTTCCCGTGGTTTCTCTATGGAACTCGGAAGCTCAATCACTATCATCATCGCTTCTATCTGTGAGTTTTCTTCTACATTTTCTTGTCTGTTGAAGAGTTACTGATGGATGAAACATTAGATGGTATCCCCGTTTCCACCACCATGTGCATCACCGGTGCCACCCTCGGCGTTGGTCTCTGCAATGGTGAATGGCGCAGCTTCAACTGGCGAGGACTTGGGTGGATCGTCCTCGGGTGGGTATTAACTATTCCGGTACGGTTCCACTTCCACTTTATTTTCTTTGCGCGGCGTCGCTCACCATTTCCTTTCTTATAGATTGTTGGCACCGTTGCTGGCTGCTGGATGGGTATCTTGCTCAATGCTCCCCACTTCTGATTTCATTTCATCCGTTTTTCTCGACTTATCAGTCAGCTGTTATTTTTTAATGGGATAAAGAGCCGTTATATTTCGCATAATACCTATTACGATATTGGATGGAAGTGTACATGATGTAGAGAGCTTTTGGGCCATGTGTATGTTGTTAAGCTAAGCTAAGGTTAACTGGTTGGCAATTCGAGCAACTTTTTTGCAGTTGCAAATAGTATTTTCGGATATCCGACGCAACTTCTGAGGTGCATTTCTCGCAAACCTAAAAAACATATCAAAGCGAAGGAGGAAATTAGAAAATTAATTCACGTACATATGTAAGTACGAGCAGGTGACAGTTCGGATTTAATGCTTAACATAGCCACAGCATCACACGGCCATTAGGGAGATTCACATTATCCTCAGCTAGCAGTAGGTATATGCTCCCTATAAACCAGTCAGTTGTGTTTAAATAAAGCCATCGTGATTGAAGAAACTCACTAATTCGCCGAAGATCTCTTCTTCTTCGTCATCACCGCTCTTGGGATTAGATTCATCGTCCCCTCTTTGAGATATGGATGTCCTTCGCCGCGCGCGCGGTCTCTCTCCTCGGGGTCTGTTTCTCATTCCGGAGGATGTTTTCCACTGGTTTAATCAAGGTTGAATTTATGGTCTGTTTTTTCAGTCAAGCTTTGATTCTTCAGCGCTCAATACTGGGCTCGTTAGTAGGTACAATAAGTTTGCACCATGGCTTAGTACACTTCCTCTTGTTGGGTACAGTCGCCATTGGTAGTAGTTGGTCTCTTCTGTATTCTATATCATACTGTACTTATAGTAAAGGGACTGACTGCCACTGAAACGAAACATGTGACTCTAACAATAGGAATACTTTTCATACATCTCTATCACGGTCACTCTCGCGTTATGTCACATTTCGCGTCACGCTTTTGAACTTGTGTCCTTGTTTCCGATAAACTTTGGACAAACCGATGTCCAAGGCTTTATGCCCTGCCTTGCTTCAAAAATGCACTCGTAAACTCTGCTTTCAGCGTAGATTCCTGTCGTCAACTCCCTCACTTCATTCAGCGCAAGTCGACGACAAAGCCTTCTCAAATACTTTATTACTTCCGAAGACTGCGTTTCCGCTACGGATAGATCCATCCAAAGGAGAATATACATTTAGAGCATTGACCTGTGAAGAATTGTATCGGTGGCAGGTGCGTTGAAGTTTATTTTTACTGTTACCACGGTATGTAACCTTTTATTTTAATCTATAACAGTGGAAAAATGTGGACGGACCTCTGTTTGTCTTCCATGACGGCCCTCCCTATGCCAATGGAGACTTACACATGGGTGCGTCCCGCTTCTTTATTTATACCCCTTCTCTCTGACTCTGGAGCAAAGGCCATGCTCTGAATAAAATTCTGAAAGACATTATCAATCGTTTTCATGTCACCCTTGGTCATAGAGTTCAGTGCGTAAAGGCGAAATAGTCGTCTACTATATAAACTTAACAAAATTTCCTCCAGCTACGTCCCAGGATGGGACTGTCATGGACTTCCTATCGAAAATAAAGCATTACAAGAGCTCGGCGTAAGCATTTTCTGTTCTGTCAAGTTGTTAACTGAATTATCATGTAAGAAAGACGCGCTAACAGTTCCTCGTGAAACAATTCGAGCTGCTGCAAAAACAACTGCTCTTCGCGAAATTGATTCTCAGAAATCTCAGTTCCTGCCGTTAGGTATTATGGCAGATTGGGATTCCCCCGAGGCAACGTATCGTACACTTGGTATATCAAATCTAACATATAAAGTCTTATCCATATTTAATTAATTTCCTTTATAGATTATAAGTATGAAATGCGCCAACTTCGGATATTTCAAAAGATGGTGGAGCAAGGTATACTGCATTTGCAAATATTCCCGTTCGCAATTTCTGAAAACATGCATCACAGGGATGATATATAGACATTATCGCCCAGTGCATTATTCTCCCTCGTCGCATTCTGCCCTGGCCGAAGCAGAGCTGGAATACGTAGACGACCATGTTTCCCACTCTGTCTTCGTAGCTTTCGATTTGGATAAATCATCTACCTCCGCTACGACGAAAAGCTCCGTCCTTCGAGATCTTATCAATTCGGGACAACGAGTGCAACTACTTGTTTGGACCACCACTCCGTGGACTTTGACAGCTAACATGGTACGTCTCAAAACTATCTGCGATACATTTTTAATAAAGCTTGCGTCATGTTCAAAGGCTATAGCTGTGCACACTGACTTGGTGTATTCCCTTATCCGACGTGAAAGCTCCGTTGATACACTCTTGATTGTAGCTAAAGATCGCCTTGAAGCCCTAAAAGCCATAACAGGCCCTTTTGATGTCGTTTCGGAAATCCTTGGTAAAGCCACTCATCACATCCCTCTGCTCTTTCTCCAATAGATTTCCATCAGGTTCTGATCTCAAGAACAGCTCATATATGCCAATATTCAGGTCTACTCCTAACGTCGGCACTATGAAGGTCATCGCTTCCTCCCATGTAACCGCCGAATCCGGAACTGGACTGGTTCACTGTGCACCAGCGCACGGTGCAGAGGACTATGCCGTCTTCCGAGATCAAGGGCTTCTTTCATCCAACGACATGCTCTGTCACGTTGATAGTATGGGGAACTTCTCTCCAGAAGTCGTTGAGGTAGTTGGCGGAGAGGCGGCAACTCGGTTGGTAGGACAAAATGTGCTTGGAAATGGGTCGAGGGCTGTGGTTGACATACTTCGCGAGGCAGGCAGTCTGGTGAAGGTTAAACGGATTAAACATCGTTATCCATATGATTGGAAAACGAAAAAGCCGATTATCATGACGTATGCACTGCATCTTTGTTACTTTGGGAATTTTGCTGACTGCTTTCATTAAAAGTGCTACCTCGCAATGGTTCGCTAACCTGGATGGCATCAAGGATAAAGCATTAGCTGCTCTTGACGAAGTGTCCTTCTTCCCACCTGCTTGTAAATAGTATATTACTTCGTTTCGTTATCCTATCTCTAACGCATCTTCGCAGCCCGCACCCGTCTCGAATCTTTCATCCGCTCACGTTCCGAATGGTGTATATCCCGGCAACGAGTATGGGGAGTCCCCATCCCAGCTCTTCACCATGTCACTACAGACAGCGCTGTTCTAGATTCTAAATCACTCGACCACATCCTCGGCGTTCTAGAACAGAAAGGCGTTGCATACTGGTGGGAGGGTCCTGTCGAAGACTTCGTTCCGCCCCATTTGCGGGAGGAAGGGGACCCACTTTCAGAAACCTGGCGGAAAGGCACGGACACCATGGATGTATGGTTCGATAGCGGCACGTCGTGGTCGATGCTCCGTGAGATGGGAGTTGGTAATGAAAGGGACCAGAAGAACGGAAGAAGATTTGATGCTGATATATGCCTTGAAGGATCTGATCAACATCGTGGATGGTTCCAGAGTCAACTGTTGACAGCTATAGGCTCTACTCCCGCAGATATAACACCTGCTAGTCCTTATGGAACCCTAATCACGCATGGAATGGTACTGGACGAGAAGGGATTTAAAATGAGCAAATCGCTCGGAAATATAATTAGTCCCATGACCGTTATTCATGGTGGAAAGGTAAAGTTAATCTTTAAATGATTTATACATCTTTTAAGCTAATTTGTTTTTGAATTTCAGGATAAAAAGAAGCAGCCCGCATATGGATCAGACGTGCTGAGGCTATGGGCAGCTAGTGTTGACTATTGGAAAGATATGTCAATCGGTCCTACTATGTTATCTCAGGCAGCAGAGGCTATGCGCAAGATTCGAAATTCTGCAAGATTCTGTCTCGGTAACATCGAGAATTTATCTAACCTGGAACGAGTACCAAGGGATCAAATGGGCCTTGTAAGTCTGAACTGTAATTCACTTTTTCCCGCTGACATTCTATGGGTTGTTTTAGGCAGAGCGATATGTTATGCATGAGCTTTATACGTTGGAACAGACTGCCCTCCAAGGATATTTATCGTACAATTTCCCAAAAGGTTCGTGAGCCTGCTGATCCTAAAACATCAAAGTAACTGTATTTATAGTTATCACCAGTCTGACAAACTTTACCAATATCACACTTTCATCCCTCTACTTCGATATCTCCAAAGATTGTCTGTATGCTGACGCTAAGGATAGCTTGAAAAGGAGGACAGTCGTGACTGTTCTAGAGCAGGTACAGTTAAAAATTACATCCTTTGTTATTGGACGGCTCGCTTAACATTTCCCCCCCAAGATTCTCTCTACCTTGGTCAATGTTATACGGCCCGTTATGCCATACTTAGCAGAAGAAATACATGCTTCATGGAGACCGGATGGGAAATCGGTATTTACGATAAAGTGGACGCCTTTAGTTCGTACCTTATTTCATGGTGAACCATGCACTCATACTTCACATAGAGTTCGGAATGGAAGGATCCTCAAGCATCTCAGGACATGTCTGAGTTGCTTCGTGTTCGATCAGCTGTTCTTTCTCTTTTAGAGGAAGCACGCGGAGCGAAGTAGCTAATTTCTTTTTCTAATCATGATGATTTTCTCATCCCCGTTTTGTTAGACAACTGAAAAGCTCGCTAGAAGCTGAGGTGGATATCATCATTCCGAGAAATGGGGACGAAATGGATACTTTATCTTTATTACTTCAACGAGAAGGTAAATGGTTTTTGATTGGTAACAGACGACTAAGTAAACTGACGCTTCCGCAGAGGAATTTCTAAAGACGTTATTCATTGTTTCCGACGTCACTATACAAGATGAAGGATCTCTGGGCACCTCTTCTCCCGAATGGGTGCATTGTGATGGAATTTCGATTGAAGGTGTGCCGATAGATAATTCAGAACTTCAGCTCACTGACTGGAAATCAATAATTAGGAACTGATGACGATCTCGCATTCCGCGTCTATCCATCCAGGTTACACAAATGTCCACGTTGCTGGACATACACGCGCCTTGAAGACGATCGACTCTGCAGACGCTGTGACGATGTTATTACAAGTTAATGCATATGTGGAAGTACTACTAGGTATCATGGACATGGAATAACGTAACCCTTGCAGCAATGAATTATTTTACCCGACTCACAGCACTGCACCAGACTGGCGTAACAATACATTGACCCTTGGGGCAGGAATGAAATGTAAATTTTCGATTCAAAAGTTAGGCTAGCACATTACACTTCGAACGTACGTACTCGATCACGGGATTGAGGTTTATAGTAAACATCACCAAATATACTGCGTGCATCATTGTCCCGCTTAACTTGAACCGTACGGCGTACGCTACTTTTGGTATACGGGCACCGCCAGTTCTGCAGTTTGCAAGAAATGCTCTTTGTTCTTTTCATAAGGAGCTGATTTTTTCTCTGTGTTGAATAACTAGACGTTTTAAATTCAAATCTCGCGAACTCTTCAGAATTCACTGGCAGCTCGCCACTCGGCATATTTACCATGGCAGAAACTCTACTTGCCATGCTACTCGTGACAACTTCGGCAAAAGGATCTAACTTGGTTTATCGCTGGCCACCATCCCCCGTATCTTCTCCTCGCCTAAGTCGCGTTCGTCCTGATATGATTAATTGGCCGTCACGTTTTGATAATCCTTGGAAAGCAGCGCACAGTTCAGACCCCCAGCCGGATACACTGGCCCAGACGTATACCCACTCATACGAAAATGACCAAGAATACTACTGGCAACGCCCTGTCGTGAAGGACCGTTCACTATCCTTTTCCCAATCCACGCTTCCGTCTTCAGGTAGAAACTCTCCAACCAAAGATAACGCTTTCGATGTTGGATCATCATCTTCTGTTGACGAATACAATCATCTTTTTGGCTACTCTTCTGAATTCCTGGCTGGCATGCTGTGTCCCCAGAGGACAATGTGTCATCAGAAATTCGAACTTGTCGTCGATGATCTCGCCTTCATTGGACACCCAGTTTGTGCAGACTCCGATGGGGAATGGAGATTCAAACCGGAGAAATTGAAACCTGGAATTCGTGGCCGGGAGTCTAGAGGAGATAGAACAACTAGTAATTCTCCTCGTATGAGCGAGAGAACATCGGAAAGTCCAGACAAATCAGCGTTGGAATCTCCACCTGTCTCAAAAAGTTCGTGGCTGCACACATTTCATTTTGTTCTAGTGCTTGATCTTCCTGACCCATCATCCTCTGCATCTGGGAATATTTCAAAATACTTCGATACCATATACCAGCAAATTGCATTCACGGTTACAGCTGTGCTATACCAAGAGCAGGTTCTCTACAATTTCGTGGAGACAGAGTGTGATACTCTTGGCTCCCTCAAAGATTCTTGTTCATCAAAAGGTAGAATTCATACATGATGAAATTATCATTGTCTAATTCCGTTTTCAGGCGAAAAATTCTCTACGTATGCTTCACGGGCACTTGAAATATCGTCCATCGCTCCCGCCATGAAAACCCTATTCGAAGCGATCAAATCATCTTCCATGGCATATGTCGCAGTTCACAATATACCATTAGAGCTACAGCTTCCTCCTTACTTGGATCAACTTCTTCACAGTGAGGGGGAGATTGATTCAGAGGATTTTGATTTACCCGACGAGGATGAAGGCCATGGCTGGGGTCAAGAAATGAGCTTGGGATGGAGACTTCCTACCCTGGCTCCTTGGAAGAGCTTATTGCTTTTAGACGGGCAGGATATGGATCCGTACGCGAATATTTCCGGTCCACATGTGAACCCTGGCGATCGAAGCGTCGCTGAAGGCCTCATTCGTTTTCTCGAGACGGCTACAGTTACTTTATCGTGAGCATTTCTAGTCTTATATAAATGTCAGTTTGAGTTGAATCGACATTATAGGTTGGCTGAGATGGCAGTCCTACTGGACTGGGACTTAGATTCCCAAGTTTATCCAACGGTGAGGTGGCTCGTACTTCATCGGAGAGCGAAAGTGGTGGATGCAGTCCATCCAGGGTTGAAAACCGTATTTGCCCTTCCAGCTAAATTCGAACAACCGTATGTACCTTGATGTTCAAAAAACAAACCCACACCAATTAATTATTACAGACTTTCGCACCTGATAGCCGACTTTGGAAAACAGTTCTCGCATCCTGTCCTTCCGCTCCCAAGCATTCTTTCAGTTATATCAACCTCCATGTCTAAGCGAAGCGATAATCATTTTTTCGCCTCCGTTGTGAAAGCAAAGGAGTTCATTCCTACTTACCTAGATGTTGTAATCTGGATGCTCAAGAGAGATATGCTTGTCACACTCCATCTCAGAATACGTATCGTGGCCACGGAAGAGATAAAGCAGAGGGTTAAGGAAGATCATGAAAACTCGGTAACGAGGAGGTCTTTAGGAATTACGGGAAGAGGTCGGGTACGAATAAAGAAGGAAATCGACAAGACAAATCCGGACACAGCTGGCCAGGGCGTGGCATGGATGTCTATGTCTCCGAGGAGCGCAAGGAGGTACTCCAGACGGTTGCCTTCGAACGACTCAGGGAAGAGTGAGATCAGTGCACTTATTATCAACGAAGACGACGACGAAAACGTTAATTTTGGCCTGGAGAAGAAGGGAGACGATGCATTGTCTGATCTTGAATCAGAAATCGATGAATACGACTCAGGTTGGGATACGACGGAGGATCACAGCAGCCCGACGATGATCAGTGATCCAGGTCGAGCCACTCCATTGCAGCGTCGCTGGCTATCTGCCATGTCAGAGGGAAAGGAACCTCATATCGCCAGGCGATTTGAACTGTGCGTACTATAAACTTAATGAAAATCTATAACTGACCGGCCTCTTTCAGGATTAATCAATACTTCGACGGTAAACATTCCGATGATGAGATACTGTTCCGCGCAGAGATCTCAAGAAAACACCTCCGTGAAGTATTGCATAATTATGAGGAATATGTGAGTGACGAGAACGATCGGTCTCCAAGTTATTAACTTTCCTTACAGCTCCAAACATTTTTGCACCCTTAGAAAACCTGAAATATTTTTAAATCTTACCATGTACGAGTACTGCTAATAGACTATTGCTAAGTATCATTAGGACAATTTCGCTGTGTATATCATATGCTGAATGGCAGAAATCTTTCTTTTCAGCTTCCAGTTCCTCAAGTAACTCTAAAGTTAATGTCGCTGTCCCAGCTCAAGCCAGGATGAGGATGATGCCCTCTTAGTGCGAGATATAAAAAGCCTCGCGTGAGCTATGCTTCCAAAACTACGTGATATTCAACGATAATATAAGAGTCTAAGATATATCGGACGATTTGAGCTATTCACTACAGCGGCAATACCAGACAGTGCAGTGCAGTTTGTTAACGTATCAAGACGCTACGCTTTGTATCTATTAAAGGAGAAATAAGCCAGAACATGCAGTTTGTTTCAGACGGATCGTCAATGACATGGAAAAGACCTAGTTCAAAAAGGTGAAAAGTATGGAAGGAAACAGTTGAATGGATCGTCAATCATAAGAAAAAGGCACTCTCTCAGAAGAAGCGCCTACGAGTCATCCATTCGAAATTAGCTGCATGATATCTGGTGAAGGGATGTGTCAGAGTCCTCCACGGGATTCCTATCATTTAAGCTCAGTGGAAAGTGGCTGATTCTTAATAGATCTGCTTTCGATAAAGAAAATCCACGTCTTAAATTGTCCGGATAGATTTCATTCAATTGTTCAAAGGCGGGTGGTTATAATAACTTTAGAGATGGTTTCCTTTAAGTATCGTCGCCTATGTGACTTGTCTTAGACAGGTATAAAAAAGTACATATACAGTTGCTAAACGGGCCGGGTCTCCGGACTGCGGATGCCGGAGCACAGCTTCCGATTGCTTTAAATGCAGCTGCGGTTATCCAGCTCTCAGCGTCAACTCTCACTCGAACAACTTTGCCAATATGTTTTGTAAGTTTCTTGTCATTTATTCCAGGATGCTCTTCTAATTATTCTTAATAATTACAGTTTGTATACCGATAGTCTGTACGCCATTTCTTCCTAATTCTCTAGAATTTACATAACAAATTGCGCTTCAAGTTGGCTGTCCAACGCATGTCAAGCCAGAGGGCGACCAAACCCCTCGTCAATGTCCCCATTGCCACAATAGTACGTCTACTTTGCTTTCTGAATATAAAGTTGTACAACTGATAGCCGTGTTATGCAGACTCTGTAATCGCAGCAAAGACAACGCAATGGTTTGAGCTCTGCTGGGTCCCACTCATCCCGTTCTCAAGGAAGCATATCTGGGTATGCAGCGTTTGTCAATGGAGGGCGCCTCATGCCGAAGGGTGAGTATTTGAATTCTGGACAGACCGATGAATCGATCTCACGCCATTTTTGTGTTGCAGACAATTCGAGCCTGCTCTTGGCGGATCAGGTGGTTACCCCCATGCCTATCAGCAATGGTCTCCTCCAGCACAGCCTGGGTATGTCCCGGCATATCTTGGAACTCCCAATGGCAAGCAGGGGTAATCATCTCCGCACTGTTCGTTATCCTTCTTCGTCTTATATGCGGCCATTTCTCTTTTTGAGCGCATTTGCGTCATTCAGCATTCACAATTTCACTTATGTACAGTATCCCGAGATCTTTATTCATTGTATTCGTACTACACATAATCTATGTTCACCCTTAGCGTGTCAGCTCATACCTTCATTGCAAGACCATTTAATCAAGAATCGACGAAGGATGCTAAGAACATCTACTCCAGTGGCAAAAATTCAATATCGTCACTGAAGGCCCAAAAATACAAAGAATCGAATGATTTAGTCGAGTTCCTTCCTCTTTAAATAATCCGAGAATGTAAAACTTCGACCTCATCTAATACGACCTCCCGAACAAAGTCCAGCGCTTCGCGTCCTTCCCGCACGCCGGGCACTTGGTCTTTCCAGGCTCGATCGGTGTCCACCTCGTCTGGTCAAACGGAATAGCGAGCGATTTAGCACCGGCTGATGGGGCGCGTTCGTCTTGGGGCTCAGAGCTACATAAACCACTTAGCTATTTTATCAATTGAAAGAATAAAGAAACACTCACGACTTCCCGCTTCTCTCCTTGATATCATCCTCACAAGCTTCAACCTCACACCACGGAATGGCAATCGCACACTTATTATCCAATGCAGGAACCACATCCTCCCACTTCGTCACCTCGACAATACTCTCATCATAAACCTTCTTCGCCTTCGCATACATATCCCCCTGAATCCTCTCCAAAAGCTCCCCTACCTCCCTCCCAATATCCTTAACGCCTAATTGCATCTTATCCCCATTATCTCTCCTCACAGCTCTAGCTTCCTGCTTCTCCATATCCTTAGGACCAATCTCCAACCTCACCGGAACACCTTTCTGTTCCCAATCGTTGAATTTAAATCCAGGAGTGTAGCCTTCCCTCAAATCCGCTTTGGCTCTAACGCCTGCTTTCTTGAGGGTGGTGGCGAGATCATCGCAAGCTTGATTTATAGCTGCCCTCTGCTCGTCCGTCGTCTTGGCCGTAATTCCACAAGGAACAACAACAGCTTGCACGCTCGCCACACGCGGAGGAAGCACCAAACCTTGATTATCTCCATGCACCATCACCATAACACCAATCGTCCTGGTACTAAGCCCCCACGAATTCTGCCAGACATAACTCTTCTTCTGCTGATCGGTAGGATCCTCAACGAAGATATTAAACATCTCCGGACGAGAAAAGTTTTGACCCAGGCAATGGGATGTAGCAGCTTGAATCCCCCGTCCTGAAGTAGGAATGAACCCTTCAATGGTGGTGGTGTACAAGCCTCCTGCGAATTTTTCTTTTTCGGATTTGATACCTTCGATTACGGGGACGGCAAGGAGTTCTTCGTAGACGCGTCTGTAGAGGTCGAGAATTTGGCGGACTTCGATGTCGGCTTCTTCTTTTGTGAGATGGGCAGTGTGGCCTTCTTGCCAGAGGAATTCGCGGGTTCGGATGAATGGCTCTGGGGGCTGATGTGTGAATAACACAAAAAAGTGGTAATTAAGGATGCATACGCGGATTTTTGAATTCCCAACGGACGACGCTGTTCCACTGGTTCAACTTTAGCGGGAGATCACGATGACTTCTGATCCATTTTGCGTAATCTGAATAAAAATAATAAGATAAAACATTGCAAAGATGGGAATAAAAAACATACATGGATACATGGCTGTCTCAGATGTCGGTCGGATAGCAATAGGTTCTTCTAAATCTGAGCTTCCCCTAAACAAAATGAGTCCAAAAGTAGCTGGAAATAGACAATATACATACGCTTTAGTAACCCAAGCCACCTCCGGCGAGAATCCCTCGATATGGTCCTTTTCGCGTTCGAGAACAGACTGGGATACAAACATTGGGAAATATGCATTCTGTACGCCCATTTCTTTGATCTTGTTATTGAACCATTCTAATGGCAGAAATTAATTAATAAAGTTGTTTGATGGAAGAAAGGCGTACGCTGGATCTCTTCCCAGATGGTGTAGGACCATGGTTTGAGGATGTAGCATCCGCTGACGCTGTAGTATTCGATCATGTCTGCTTTGAGCAGGACCTGCGATGGGTCAGGTTTTAATAATAAAAGGAGAAAAGAGCACGAACATTGGTATACCACGCCGGGAAATCGACCTCCTTCTTAATCCCAATAGCGAGCTGAATGGCACCATCGATTCTAGCATCCGTCTTTTCCTTATTCTCCTTCGGCGCTTTGACGGGCTGATCAGTCGTAGCAAGAGTGACAAAATCGAACTGCGAGAGCTGTCTTCCGCTGTCTTGTTCTAGTTTCTGCAGATACGAGGCGATCTCGGGTCCGGAGAGGAAGACCGTCTCGCTGGATGATTTGGCGTGGAGGGCGAATGTGGACGAGGATGTGGCGATGGAGGGATCGAGGACAGTAAGGACTTTGGAAAATGATTCGGGGGTGAGGGCAAGCGGGGAAACTGGGTGGTTGGTTGTTATGTATAAGTAAGTCTGGAAGAAAGGGGGAGCAACATACGAGAGTTCTTATCAAGCGCGAAGAACTCGGTAAGGAGATCTTCAGAGGCGAGTCTCATCTCTTTGAAATTGAGTTTCTTCGCAATAGCGGATGAGACGACCTCCGTCTCCTCGCGGGCTATGACGACGACAGGGATGGTAGCAGCTGTTTTGGCGGCTTTGGGTTTATAGACGAGGGTCTTGATGAGTTCGAATTGCTTCGGCGCATCGGTGCTGGTTGTGAGGGCCTCCTTCCATGCAGCCGGGGAGTCTGTCTGTGCATGGTGGATGAGGGCGGTGGGTTTGATGTTGAGTGCTGAGAGGGAGGCACTGAGTGCGTCCATGTTGGGTGGGGGGTATGAGGATGAGGAGAGGGAGGATAGAGAAGATAAACTTTTTTTGAGCTGTGACTCGACGCGACTACTGGATGAGGTTCTGACTCTTATCGATATCAGATGCGCTATGGGCACCCTCCGCGCTCTTCCTGGACGCAATACATGGCGCGCTGCCTGTCTCGCTGCCTGCAGCATATGTGTTGGTGACCAGAGGACGTTAGATAACCATGATGGATGGCTGTCTCCATCGCTGATCTTATTCCGCGACCTCGACTATCCCTTTCATCAACATTCGCTTGAAATCATACCACTACCGCCATTTGACAAGCTACAAGCGCAATATTTGTGCTGATGCAGATCGACAGGCATACTTTGTCAATGATTCATTTAGCAATGGTAACTACCGGGACCACTGCCGCTCGCGAAACCACCACCAGACGGAAGCCTACCCGGATTTCCACAAACTGCCGTCCTTCGTCAGCTACTTTACTGTATTGTTTATGGTCGACATGATCTCTGCAGGTGATGCCCGCGTATGCCCGTCATCCTCCATGGGATAAATAGCCAAGAACTTTATTACATTGGATTTCAAATCCCCTCCAGTGATCTCTTATTATTATCCGACCAATTTAAAGGTATGTCGTGAACCACCTCACTGTCCAACACCCTTTACCGACGCACATACAGAACATGCGTGTCTTCGTTACTGGCGCATCAGGCTTCATAGGCTCCCTCATCGTCGAAGATCTCCTCGCCGCCGGACACCAAGTCGTCGGACTGGCACGCTCAGACGCATCCGAAGAGAAACTCAAATCCCTCGGTGCAGAGGTCCTTCGTGGGTCTCTTGAAGATCTCGAAAGTCTCAAACGCGGAGCAACAGAGTCCGATGGCGTCATCCACTGCGCCTTCATTCACGATTTTTCCGACTATATCAATTCTGTTAAGAAGGACTATATCGCCGTCGAGACGATCGGTGCTGCGCTCGAGGGAACAAACCGCCCCTTCATCGTCACCGCAGGTACCTTGGGCATCACCCCAGGAGGGATAGCGACCGAGAAACATTTTGGGACTCCAGGACCTACTAATGCTCGTGGTGCCGCTGAGGCGGCAACACTTGCCCTCGCATCAAAAGGGGTGCGATCATCAGTCATTCGTCTTCCACCATCAGTACACGGGAAAGGCGATTACGGTTTCGTCCCAATGCTCATCAAAACCGCCCGAGAGAAGGGCGTATCCGTCTACATTGGCGATGGGCAGAACCGCTGGCCAGCTGTGCACCGCATGGACGCTGCACGCCTTTACAGGCTCGCTCTCGAGAAGGGTAAAGCTGGATCTGTGTACCATGGTGTCGCAGACGAAGGTGTACCCGTTTCGCAGATAGCTGAAATTATTGGAAAGAAACTTGGTATCCCTGTGGTTAGCAAGTCTTCTGAGGAGGCGGCTGAGCATTTCGGGTTCCTTGGGCGCGTTCTGGGGATTGATAACCCAATTTCGAGCCAGCATACTCAAGAAGAGCTTGGATGGCATCCAACCCAGATTTCGTTGATTCCCGATATGGACGAGAACTACTTTTAAGTTCCTTTCAATACAAACTTGTAACCAGTATCGTTCTAGCTACTAAGTAACCAACATTGTAAAGAAAGAAACATGCTGCGAGCAACTACAATTTTGATCCCAAAGCCAACTTCGCAATATTCGATGCGACAAGCACAAGCGGTACTGGCCACTAATAAGTGCGGTATTTCACTCTCATCTTAAATTTAGGTTATCACTGTCATACCCTGGAATAAGGGAAATCATGGAAAATTGACAGTAATACCGCTCAGCATCCCGTATATTACGCAGAATAAACTGGCACTCACCAGTTGCATATGCAGGCAGTCCAAATAGTTTTGACTAGACGTACTGTCGACATACCTTTGCTGCAGAAGGAATGTGAATCAAAGCTCAATCCATGGCAGCCCGTGGCTCATCGCTTGATGGCGCTCCTATTCAGCTGCGTGTTGTGGTCACAGAGAATATCTGTAAGTTGAAAGTCTATCCTATGAAGGAGACACATATTAAAGAAGAGAGAATTAAGGGCTAGTAGAGCGGTGATTATGACGCTTATGGCACCGTCCCTGTTGATGTTGTCTGTTAACAGTCTTCAATTCAAGAAGGATGTTGACACATGAGTAGTTAAGTTCGTATATAGATTCAGAAAGATACTAGTACAAAGAGGTTGTTTATGATGAAGTCTTTCAAAATATAATATCTTGCGCAAGTGTGACTATGCTTTATGCTCCTCGTACCACTAGAATGCTTTAAGTTATTTTTTCATACAGAAGAGTTGTGAAAGTCACCTGCTTCAAAAACTTAGAAGAGTCTTTTGGATATCTTGTCTGGGTTGCATAGTCCATGAAAGTGACTCCGAATCTAGGCCCATAGCCATCTTTCCATTCAAAGTTATCCAATAAACCTACAATATATCAGCAATCTAAATCATCGGAGACAACCGTCCCACTTACTCCAAGCAAAATATGACTGCACATTAACACCATCGATGGTAATGGCTTCAAGGAGCGCTTGCGTATAACCTCGGTAGTAGTCTATTCGCTGTGAGTCATGAATAGCGTCCTCGGGCACAAGCTTATCCTCATCCTTTACAGGAAAACCATTCTCTGTCGAACTGAATTGCCCTGGTGAGCTAACGAAGGCGCGTGACTGATACTAGATACTTACTAGATCGGCTTGCCATATGTCTTCAGAAAAGTCATTATGAGATGGATATAAATTTAAGAAGTTGCACTAATTTACCTTCCAAATATAATTCAGCAGCTTTGCAGCACTATTAGCATATGAACAATTGACATTGTAAGATGCACACCTCCCGGAAACCAGGAGCATCTTTTGGTGGAAGCTTGGATAGATGTTTTTAGAAAAAATGGATGATGGTTACTCACAGTCTTGTAGCCACGGAACATGAGCTAGTGGATCAAATATTAGCTGGAATTCCACATAAAACTTGCAACAAGGAAGCTAACCTTGATTACCCAGTTGCGTTCCATCCGGTCGCGTAAAGCTCGTGATTACCTTCCCATTAAATTCATCCTCACCACCAGGTTCTACCTCAAGTTAGCTGCGCCAACGAAAATCGCGGGAACATCATGGACTCACGAACAAGATAGGTAGTATAGGTGTTCAATCCAAAGAAGTCGGAAGAGCCTTTGACAATCGCTGCATCTTCATCACTGAAATTTGGAAGGCGATCACCTAGCATAGCTTTGAGCGAGGCTGGATAGTAGCCTTTGTAAATGGGATCTGCGAACCAGCCTGGAAACAAACCATGTCAGAAAGATGTAAGTTTAATAAATTGGACTTTATTCGTACCCAATCTGGTATTGAATGCTCTCTGCGTTGCGTCGATGCCTTTAAATGAAGGTTATAGGTAACCTAATCAATATCGCCTCGATGCGTAGCACTTACATCTTGGGGTATTTTCGTAAGGTGTATAGCAAGCAGAGTCAAGCGTAATTCCTATCTGACCGCTCTGGGCTGCTTGATACTTGTCACGATACAGCTTGACGGCATATGCATGTGACAGGATCAAATTGTGGCCGACGCTATTTCATACCAATGTTAGAAAAAGATTCAGATAGATAATAACAGCACATACATCCAAGGCTCAGTGGCCGAATTTCCGTCTGCAGATTGAGAAGATCGTCCTGGGGCAAAAACGCCTTGACCATATCCACGTACAGCGCAGATATAAGGTTCATTCAATGTAATCCTTCTCAGCGATAAGCCTGATGAAGTGCACATTTTAAAAGAGCTCACCAATGCTTCACTATATCCCCAAAAGCCTCAAAACAGGCCTTGTGATAGGTATTATGTTTGTCGCGGGTGTTCGGAGAAGAATCGAGGAACTCACGTTAGCATAATGCACAAAATCATGCACGACATCCCTGCTCAACCAGCCCCCATATCGATCATGTAAAGCCTGGGGAAGGTCCCAATGATACAATGTCTACAGTCATATAAATTAAAATACTCCTCCTTGAATGACATATTACTCACAATAGCAGGTTTGATACCGCTCTTGATCAATGCTTCCGCAAATTCCCTGTAATGCTTCACACCCGCCTCATTCACAGGATATTTCATGCCTTCTTCCAGCGGCTTCTTTCCACTAAAATCAATAATCCTAGACCAAGATACAGAGAATCTGTATGAGTTAACACCGTAGGATTTGAGCAGCTTGATATCCTCCTTCCACCGTTTGTACGAATCGCACGCGACATCTCCACTAGAGCCATCTATGATGTTCTTCTTTGGAGGTGTTGGATGGGTAAATGTATCCCATATAGATGGCGTACGACCATCTGCACTTGGAGATCCTTCTATTTGGTATGCAGCTTAGTGAATCAAAGGTGTTAGTATCTTACTTGAACGTGTCACTACGGAGAACGCTACACACCTGTGGCGTATCCAAAGAGAAAGTCCTTAGGAAGTTTCATAGTTGTCATATTGAAGAGGGGAATGTAAAGTCTCCATCCAGTTCAGCTCAGAATTATATACCGTGGCTGCTGTTTTCAATCACTTGACATTGCCGAGAAATGTCCGAATGCTTCAGCGAAAGTCATGCCTGCTTGCATGTGCAGTTCCGTAGCATACTATGGGAAAACTAAGACCAAGAATAACAATGAAGTCAAAACTATCAAACTCTAGTGAGGACAGTTGGACATTGCTGGGCAAGTTGGGACAGGTCAATGTTGACCCTGATTGATCATCATCTACAACGCGGCTCTGCCTGAAAGGGAAGGATGTATGCCAAATATGATCATTGTTGGGACGCTGACTGAACAAGTTATTTCACATTCCACATCTGATCCATAATATCTCATTACTAAAAAGCCCCTGAGATTTTCCGGATGGTGGACGATAAATGTCTTCACTAGCTCGCCCAGCAGATGTTCCATCTCTAAGTATACCTCTCTGCAAGCTGTACTGTATCGGCGTGTATTTTTTTGTTTTGTTTTGTTTTTGCATACGTTTTATTGCCTTTGGGGGAGATATCCCCTCCTTGGCCTTGTACTTATATACTTATAAGATATATTATTGCGGTCCCCCGCTTCGCTTCCCTAGCAGTAGTGACGATTAGTCTCCGCGACCGAAGTCGCCCTCACGTCCCCTCTCAGTCTGGATTTGTTTTGTTACGCTTATAGAATGAATTGTGGGTTCCCCATATTACTTTTAAGCCCCTGTTGTTCTAGTATTATGCAACCAAGTAAGCAAAAGTTCAATTATGATCCGGAAATAACTCTAACCTCAAAGTTGATATCAACGGTAACCCACAGATTCATGAATTCAAGAGTCAGCGCAGAACTGCAAACTGGCTTGAAGAACTAGAGGCAAAGAAGCTTGCTCATGTCCTCTGCGTAAACAGCACATCATCTTCACTTTCATATAGAAAGAAGACGCTCATCCGCTATGTCAATTATTTTAATCGCTGGCACCAAGCGCTAAAGGACTGCCGCAAGCCTGATTACAATGACGCTGAAACGCCAATTGGAGCAAGACGATATCTCGAAGCGTATCGAGCTTTCCACAGGCGAGGATTGGATCAAAGAACTTGATGTGGTAGGGTATCATCAGTGGTCCGATTTCCACGCTATTTGTTTTGTTTAACATCTCGCTTTGCCAATATGACCTTGAAGCTAGCTCTTTAGGTTGTGGATGGAATTCAAAGAAATATAATGAAGGAAGGCAAAAGTTTCTTATGAGAATAGATAATTTATGACATTATCACAACTGTAGCCTCGTTTGACCGGGAATCAAAATGTACATGTTGATCAGGTGGCTGATATTGTAGTTCTAGGCTCCTTGTAAAGTTTCAAAAGCAGTGAACTGCACACCACAGAGGTGGACCTAACAAATGGCCTGTTAGCTGTCATTGTCGTTCTTGGACAAAAAATGACTCACGACCAAGCCATCGCCAGTGAAGACCACACAGGGCTGAGGCGCACATGTCCAGCAGGATATATAACACCAGCTGCAATCGGTACTGCGACAATATTGTACACCATCGCCCACATCTACAAAAAGCGTCAGAAAATCTGAAAGTATTTTAAAATGAAATACACAAACAAAGTTAAACTTTATGCGGTTGAACACTTTTTGGGATAGGTCCGTCAGTGTGAGGATGCTGTTCAGGTTCGACGATACTAGAATGAATTTTGCACTGGATATAGCGACATCGCCTATTGAAAAGAATTGTGAACAACCACATGCCACCTAAGGACACGAGAACTTACTGCCAGATCCAATCGCAATTCCCACATCTGCAGTAGCCAACGCCTAAGAATAAAGTCAACAACTCTACTATATATAAATACCCGTAAAAAGCTTACAGGTGCGTCATTTATACCATCCCCAACCATTGCCACGATGCTTCTGTTGTTTGCCTTCTGGCTCTTTCGTGTCCACTTGCTCTTCTCGAGTTTCTGCGACGCCGTTTGTTGCAACCACAAAATTTTATCCGCCTAGAATTTTTTTTAGAATTCAAAAAATAGAATGAGAATAGCTGAACAGACCTTTTCATGCGGCAAAACTCCAGCAATGACATGGCTCTGTGGAATTCCCACAACATTCGCAACCGCTTTAGCCGTAACTGGGTTGTCCCCGGATATCATCCAGACTTGGATCCCAGAGCTTTGCAGTCTTGAGACAACAGATGGCGCTTCCTCCCTGAGCTTGTCCGCTATTGCGAACATGGCTGCTACCCTGAACTGACCTATTGCTCCCAGGTCGATAGATCGAACAGCCAATACGACAACACTATTCGCCTCACTCTTCCACTTGAGCAACTGATCCAGCTGCGCCTGGTCAAGTGTGCCTCCATTTTCTTCAAGCCATTTTTCATTCCCCATAATAGTCTCGAGTTCCGCCCGGGTTCCTAGCCTGCAGAACCCCTTCATCCCCCTTCCCGCAGTCTCGTTAATGTCTCTTCCCTCTATCTCAAGGCTTTCTACCGCACAATACTTCCTTAATGCAGAGCAAAGCGGATGCGAGCTCGCACTCGCAAGGTGCATTCCAACGCCAAGAATTTCCTCCTTCCTCAGGTCACATTCGCCACTAACAGAAGCTTCAATGACTTTGGGATCACCACCCTCGGTCAACGTTCCTGTCTTGTCAAACACCATAATATCAATCTGCGAAGCCTCTTGGAATGCTTCACCTCCTCCTCTTGCAAGTATACCGAAACGTGCAGCCAGGCCGGAGCCAACCAACAGCGCCGTAGGAGCGGCAAGTCCTATTCCACAAGGACAAGCAATGACGAATACAGATATGGCAAATTCCAATGTCCAGACGGCTAATATCAACGTTAGCTTACCAAAATTAACAACCGAAATGCCAATACGCACCCCATCCGCCAACACTGTCCTTTACGGTGTTCCCAGGAAGTGCACCACCGAGACCGATAGCGAGCCAAATAACCCACGTGCAGATAGCGAGCAAAGTGATGAACGGGACAAAATACGAAGTGATCGTATCTGCAAGACGTTCAATCGGGGCACGTCGAGTCTGTCCCAGACGGACAACCTCGATTACTTTTTCGAGCCTGTACAATGGAAGAAATCATCAAAACCAAAAAAAAAAAATTGCATAAGCGAAAAGCTAAAACATACATAGTTTCCCCGCCGACAGCATCAACTCTTACATCCACAGCCGGTCCTTTATTAATAGTACCCACAAACACCTGATCGCCTTCATGTTTCTTCACCTCCCGACTTTCACCCGTCAGCGAGCTCTCGTCAAAGCTCGCCACAAGTTCATGTCCGCCGTTACCAGCCGAAGAAACGATAGTTCCGTCAGCTGGGGGCGTGGAACCAGTGGAGACTCGGACCACATCGCCAACGTCCAACAGATCTACTGAGACCTTTTGGATGATTAGCGAGTCGGAGCTTGAGATATGCGGAACATCAGGGAGGTCATACTTCTCTTCCACTAAGAGGGAGTCGATGATCTGGTCTGGATTTGACTTTTCTATTTCAACGCTATTTGGTAAGGAAGAGATGGGGGATGATGACCTCAGTTCTCGGGGTACGAGAAGGAACGCTTCGGAGCCGCGTAATTTGTTTAGAAGGCTAACAGCGCTGGATGCTTGATGTTTACTAAACGCTTCCATATATCGGCCTGTATATCACTGGTTAGTAAGCCAGATAAAATCAACGAAATGGAAGGAGAACACACCTATCAGGAGAAACATAGTCAAAAATACCACGGAATCAAAGTAGAACATTGACTCGTAGGCAGGGAGGTCTTTGCTTCGCGTCGCTGCCAATGCAAGTAATGCGATCGAGGCAAAATAGGCTATCGATACGCCTAAGGAGACCTAAGAGGCGTGCTGCATTAGAACGTGACTGTCCACGGGAAAAGTACATGATAAGACTCACGAGCAGATTCATGCTTCCAAAACGAAGGAAGCGGCTCGTCCATGATGCTCGCCTGCCAGGTCTCCATAATACAAGAACTTCTTTTATCGAACGACGATGATAATCCTAAAATTAGAAAACTCATTAGCATCTCTAAAATACAATAGAGGATCAGCAAACCCACGAATGCGGAATAAAACATCACAGGCGTGGCTAAAATGAACAACACCCACTCTCCCCTAGATACTTGGCCTACCCAAATATTTGTTTCGAAATATACTCTTCCGGGATTGTCTTTTTTAACAAGCGACATGTACACGATGCCAATCAGAAATGTTGGTATTGCGATCAGAATAGCCACAAGAAGGCGTAACAGAATCTGTCGTTGCTGTCTCTTGTATATCTTCTGTGCGAGGTCTTCTGAGGACGGTGGGTGTGCAATTGAGACGGAGAACGGAGGGGATTTGGCATCGGAGATGGCGGAAAGGATGGTACGGATCGTGAATTCGGGAGCGGAGGGAGTGTATTTGATGCGCAGGATAGGGTCAGTGTGGATTGTGATGGGCTTGAGGATGGTTATTTGCGGGAAACGGGCGAGGGCGGTGGATATTAATATTGGACACTGTCTGAAAAGTTTTTTTGTTACAGTTTAAGACGATTTAATTGGAAAGTCACGACATACCTACAATACATCCCCTGAATCTCCATGCTGACTTCTCTAGGAGAGCGCCCAACATCTCTCGTGCTCGACGTATCATTGTTAGATTTTTCGCCAGACCAACTATGCTTAGGCATAGACTTCTTCGAAGGCTTTGGAGGCAAGATGGAATCAACAGAAATTAACTGGCAATCGTATCCCAAATCATCGATACGTTCGCAAACAACATCCGCAAGTGAGGATTCCTTTACCACAGCAGACGCAGAGTTGCCCATTAAATCGATAGAAATATCTGATACGCCGTCAATATCCGAAAGGCCGCGAGTAATAGTTCCAACGCAAGCAGAGCAAGTCATACCGCCTACGGAGAGGCGGACTCTACTTGGAGATGGCTGGCTTTCGATATCCCCCATTTTGCCGAATAAAAAGCTGGTCGAACTTGACAGCGAAGATTCCCGGTATATTTTCGATCCATGGGTAAGAGTCCTCTTATATGTATTTTGGAATAGAACTTATTGACTCGGAGCGAAGGACACACGAATGCCATTGGACGAGAAAGTGCATCCAATAAATCGCGCAGTGAGATTATGTCAATGATCCGTCATTTCCACGTGGCCTCCTTACGCACAATTGCCTCGCGCCTTATTAAGCTGCCTGACAACTTGAACTTCGCCTCGTCTTTTTGCCCTACCACAGTGACCACACCCTCAAGATATTGCCACATTATGGATACTCTCATAATTAGTGGACTCCAGCTCCTAATTTTGATGCAACAGATACCAGGCATTTACACTCATTTGAATAGTAATCCTCGAGGCTGGGCTCGAGAAGTTATCTTGGGAAAGCTCGGAAATTAGCCCCAACTTCATCCCCAAATCACCCTATCATCTTCCAAGTATATTCCAGCACTCGAAAGGAAGCTTTGTCTAACCCCGCTCTGACGAGATCATTTTATCTAAATAAACCTCGAATTGCTTTGGTAAATAGCTTCAAGCTTATTCAACTCTCGACGTTACTTAAGGATATCCGATAACTAATACCGCCGGCTTGTCCGGGACACATATGCCGACATCTTCCTTCAATTTTTTTGTTTAATTCACACTTGGACCAAGCATCTCTTTGCCGGCTGGTCCACTGGCTACTTCAATCGATTTCAATTTCCGAAGCAAGGCCGTGTTGCGATGATCTTCCTTGAACTATTCATAAAGCTTTAGATGGCGATTGTGGTCTTAAAGATGTTTCTTTATTCGTACTGTATCCCCTGGTGCGACCTCGAAATAAACACTTTTGACCCGGTGACCACCGCGCTATATGTCCGTTGGTTCAGTTAAGGCGCTCTTCTCAAGACTGGTCTTTACTTTCTAGTCACTTGTGGTTAAATCTTCCACTTGTAAATTGGCACTTTTTTTAACTAATCATAGCAGATGTCAAGATTAACTCATACGCACTAGGGCCGCCATTTAGATAAATGAGCGGCGAAGGCTGGTAGCTTGGGTGAGCAAACTTATACCCGTGTTCTCTCATTGATGAAACTATCACATACCTTTGAAGGATTTCTTCTTCATGCCATAATCAATTCGTTCGAGCCCACTGTAGTCGAGTAATATTTCCCGCAGACGCAAATCAAAATTTCCGAGATTGGGCAACAAAAATCTTATTTCTTTCTGGTGGCTACAATTACAAAACCCTTGACATTAGTGGTTGCTCTCTCATTAAAATATTTTTGTTTTCTACTAGCATGCTGATTGATATATTGCGAGAATAGCGTCAGCCCCGATTAAGTCGTCCTAACAGCTGGATTTGTGAGCTTGCGTGATCTTTATGACGAATTCAAATATTCACGACGCAACCCACTGCCATCCCAATAATTACTCATCTGGGAAACTTCATAGGAAGCTATTTCCAGCTTCCTTAGTTAACGGAAGTTATAACGTCCATGGTATCGTCACTCTCTGGCGTTTCCTTCTTCGACTAATTCTGAGTAATTAGAATCATATTCTACGCCGTACTAGGCTGCGGTACATATTTAATATCTAGCCCCATGTCTTTCTTTCCGATTTATTCAGCACGCTAGCAGGTGAATGTCATCTGCTCTTGTTCGGCAGCATTCCACCTCTCGACCGCTGTATCAATTACCAAAATGCGTGGTTCATGTCATCATTACGCTTAGTGATTGTTGGAGACGAGTAGTCAATTCTAAGACCTGTCCCATGATGGTGCTGACTGCTTGCTGAGGCAATAATTTAATCACAGCACTTACGTAGGGCTCTGTAGTCTATCCACTTTACTGCTTACCGTCACTGAACAATACACGCAGGTAGAACTCCAATGCATGAAATGAATGTGAGTTCTAAGTCCCACAGACGTAATCATCTCATTGGAGCAGGCATATTCATATTTCGTGAAATCCGACTTTGGTGGAATTAAACAAAAATGGCGAAATAGTTATTCAAACGAATAAGAGGAAGCAAGAAGCTCAAAAGGTCGCCGCCACCTCCACGCACCGACATATTGGCGTTCCACTAGATGTGAGGTAAAGCGAAGCTCTAACCTTCTAACTTAGCCAATACCCTGAATATGGGATTACCTATTTACCACACGGTCTTCCGCATGAGCTATCAAGTTTCAGGGAGAACGCAGAGAGTGAGAGTTGCAGTGACCAATACCGGATTTCGATGCGATGACACAAACTTCCACGGGAGTTTCAGCCGAGCCCAATAAAGTATCGCACATGCGCATGCCGCTTTATCACCGCGTGAAGGGTCACACTTCTGACGTACATCCAAACATGTTATACTATACGATAGCAGTTACACCAAGTAGACGACTTCGTATAGCATTGATGTATCGCGTCCCCGGAAGCATAGACGACGCGTTAAGCAACAAGTTGTTCTCAAGGACAAGTTTATCGTTGCTAATTATTCCAACTTCAGTCCGTGCGACGATATGATATGCAAGAGCCGAGTTCAATCAGAATGATTATCAATAGCTCGATAGCTCGATAGACAGGAGAATCGCTCGGTTGACAGAGAGTTTCCTGCGCTCGCTTGCAAGTGGTGGGCTTCCTATCCATTTGACTTTTGGGATACTACGGTCATGATTTGTCGGTCATCCTGAAAGAGGGCCACGCTCCGACGTCCCAGGATTTCCTAGCAGAGATTCTAGCTATGGAGTCAATCAGCAACTTATCGTGAGCATTTGACTGTGGAGAAGCTGACCTGCTCTAATACCTCACTGTTCCCACCAACTGTTCCGTCTGCGCTGTCCCTCTCCATTCCGCTTGATTGTCCATCTGGAAGAGTTGGCATCGGCCCCTAGGTCCGAATCGTATGCATAAGTATAGAATAACAAGAGTTAAAGCACCCGGAGTGGAGATAATTCACCTGGTCACGCTTTCCACTTGCTGATGCTTTCTTGGGGGAGCCATTCACTGCTCCAGGGAACGGCAGTTCGTCCCGAGGAACTATATCAATGAGAAAGTCAAATTGGTCTGATTTACTCAATGCTTTGGCAATGTCGGAGCGAGACAATGTTCGGCGTTTGTTGGAATCAGCGATGATGAATGCTCTTGCCGTAATTTCTGCGATAAAGACTGGAAAATAGTACAGAGTTAGGAACGTAATACACGATAAGGGTCACACATACTTTCGCAAGCCTTGCAGAACAGGATGGGAGCTGGTGTTCACTTTTGCTCAGAGATGGAGACAGAAGCAGCTGCTGGGAGCGCACCATCAGCAGCAATCATCTTCGAACCATTATGTCAGTTCAGTTGGACGTAGTAAATATATTTGCACTTACTTTCACATCGGGGTCGCTTTTCATCACTTTTTTAATACGCGCCAATGGTAGAGGGGGATGCCTGTAATCCGGCGTTTCTTGCTCAGCCGCGTCAACTTGTCGCTGCCAGAATGACCGTAGAAATTCGTTGAGAGGTTCTCCTGCCTGAACATATGGTTGATTGTTGGACATCCTTACGGCGGTGAAGACGATTCAAGTCAAGGAAAGTTGAGATGGAAGCAGAAAGTAAGGTCACAAGGAGTCAATTGAAGAAGCGCATTGTTGCAATACACAAATGGCAAACCCTAACCCGAGGGAAACCTAAGTACTTATGGAATGTGTTTCCGTCAAAATCAAGAAGTTGAAATGTATTGCGAACAAATATGCAAGCGAAAGCAATGCGAGCTAGGACAAGATGGCTTGAAATATTATTCTGTACAATATGCGGGGGATGTCAAAAAGAGTCTATGCGAAGTGCGAGGGTATGCAATGAGTCTAGTACTGGGTAAGGATTACTGGATTAGAGGTTGTATTGCGCAATGTGACGCATTATTATGAGAGAAGTGATGATTTCTAACAGCAACATTAAAGTAAGCGCTCAATTCATCGTGGTTCTAGAAATTGCTGCTTACCGAGAGACATGTGGGCGAAGTGTTCATATATTGTCAGGTTGTTGCCGGATACATCATATACCCGAACATTCGAGGGTTTGAGATCATAGTGGGCCACCAGGTAGTTCTCAACGGTAGTGCACTAAAAGAGGGCGTCCATGAGTCTTATAGAGCTTTCGCCATGGAGAAAAAAGCTTACTGTCCACTCCTGACCCGGAACCGTTCGGAAACTCCACTTGTATTCCCTGCCATCAGAACCAGCGAATTTTCTTGAAAGGGATCTAATTTCATGGAGCATCAACACCAGTTCATCCACAGCAATACCGAGTAAAACTCACGATCCAAAGAGACTTGTTTTTCTTAGATAGCGAGCCATTGGGATTGTCGCTTGGTTAGGGGGCTTCATGAATGATATGTTTCCGAGAGATTCATCAGGTAGAAATTCCAGATGAACGACAGGTTCGCGGTCAATCCTTAATGTTCGACGATGGCGAGAGGAACGAATCGGCATTTCATAGATAAACGTCGTCGACCGTCCTGGGACGCGAGTGACATGGTAGAACATGCGGTCATACATGTCATCGAAATCAGTGCTGGAGTTGACGCCAGTGCGGTCCTCAAGAGTCAAGGGTAGTGGCTTGTTCATGGCGAACAGAAAGGTGGTAAGAGGGTAAGAGAGGAGTAAGATGGAGGACAAAATGGGGGATAAGTCAAGTAAGAAGGGAATTGCCAGAAACCCAGGGAGCCTAGTTATAGGATTCGGAAAGCAAGACCTGTAGCGTAGTTGTTGCTTTGAAAGGCGCCTTATATGTAAAGTCATCGAATTTCAGGAGCCCGATCTTGGACCTTGGAAGCCGACATAAAGGGTTTAGAAAAAGAAGCACTGTGCAATAAATATAGAATCGATTAGATTTCGGTCACCAATGGCGCCACACATATACTTACCATCGCCAGTGTCCTGGGGAAAGTGATCGAATCTGGACTTGTCGGGACAGCCGTCAATCGGTTACACTTGTAAGCACAGAGCGTCAATTTCGCAAGAAACAGGATCCAGTGACGCAACCTGAAGGAGAAATATTGGGGGCGAAGATAAGGAATTTGCAGCCATATTTCAGTAGATAATTGCCAATAAAACTATATGTTATATATTCTCACCAGTAATACTAAAATAGGACCCATGAGCCTCAGTTGCGGCTCAGATAAGGACGGCAAGAGCAAGATCATTCTCGTCGAACATCTTCAAAAGGCCTTGTGAAAACGGAGCAGGAATTCGAAGAGGAATCTGTCATCAATCATGAAGTCAGTGGAATCAGGCACTACCGCCGCCGCTTAATAAAGTGTGCTACTATTAATATGTGTGTCAAGTTCCAACGCTGACTTAGCTCATGATCAGGTGGTGATTGCATCTCGCGCATCGAATAACATCGAGAAGAGAAGAAATTATTGAATGCACGAATCCTGCAGGTGCGACGATTCATGGTAATAGAATCGTCGAAGTTGTAGCAATTGGTCACTTGGCAAGCGTGTACCGCAGCGGTTGTGAGAGGTTGTGAGAGACCAGTGTTTGGGATCTGAGACAGGTCTGGGCTCAAAAACTAATGATGCGCATCAACTGGAACAATTGATCATTGTGCTGCGAATGAATAACGACTTGAAGAACCCCAGATATGGCAAAATTTTATTCCTACGCTCCAGGGTCCAAGCCTAAGGCTTCCAAATACGTTGAGATTTTTCTCTGTGCCCGCGCAATTAAACAGACAAGGCGTTGATTGTGAGCGGGCGCTTCGCTTCGTTTCTGAATTAAGCGAAATCGACTTTGTTTTCAATTAAGGAGCGTTTGCGCGTAAAACGGGACCGCCAAAACCGGAAATTTCAAGTTGTTTAGTTTGCTAACAGCTGATGCAAGATAAATGTGTAGTGATGTGCATGTAAAACGCAACAAATGCAACATCTGTGTGGTCGTTCCTTGAGATCCCACCAGTTGACGGATTGCATGCAAGGTGCATGGTTTCGACGACGATACTGTCGTCCGACCGTATTAGGCCGGGTCAGCTGAGGTTTGTGCGACAACATACCAAGATTTCTTCACATGAAGTAGGTCTCGCGGGAGTGATCTGCAATCTTATGCAAGATATGGTCATTAAAAGGGTGTCAGCATGATTATTGAAAAAAAAGCAAAGAACCAGACATGTAGGTCCAGGAGAGATTGCGACATACATACAATCCATGCGAAGTGTGATCAGAATAGAACTCGTGACTGAAATAGTAGACCAGGTGCATCCTGGTGTATCCCCAACCAAAGAAGAAAAGTGCGCTTTCGAGCATCATCTGACCAGTCTATAAAACGCCTAATTTTGTAACAGTCCAAACTTGAAGATGAAGCCAAGATAAAAATCGGTCTCATGCGCGAGAGTGTTCAAATGACGCGAGCTCACCTGCGTTTGAGAATGACGGTTAGTGGCGGCCACAAGCATTGCCTACGGGAAATAGCGAATATCAATTATGTGCTCCTTCCCAAAGCTCGAGATAGCGATTCATGTTCCGTAGTCTAGCTAAAAATCTTGATTCAATCGTTCTCACTTGGGACTTACTGCACGGAACCAAATTCTACTTGGATCATGATCGTCAAAAAAAAAAAAAGGCTAGTCTATAAAAAGACATTTTATAACAAAGTCCGGTAAAAGTACCTACAAGGCTCGGTATCAGAGGCCAAATGTATAAATGCGATGACTGAGGACTTTACCAACTGGTCATGAGTAATTAATCTGTCTAATCTGTATGACCGCCATCAAAGCCGCCTTCTCCAATCATGGCAGCTGATGTTTTTGCATCGAGGAAGAGCTCGTTCATTTCACCGATATCTTCTTCGTCGACTTGCGTCCGCCCTGCCAGAGAGGCTAATATTGAAGCAGGTGTCAGCAGTTGCAAAGCATATCTATAGAATGGAGATTCAAGTCAGCCTAAAGTATAATTCTTAGTTTAGAAAGCAGCGCACCGCAGTGAACTCCTTTCGCCTTCTCCCGCCAGTTTATCCAGGACACCTGGACCCAGCTTCAACCCCTCGACATTGGCGCGCAGCTGAACGACCTTTCCGACTTGTTCGCGCGTATAGGCATCGGTTTTGACAATCATACAGCTAAAACATGTCTCCATGAGCGGGATTGTTAAATCTCCGATGGGATGGGCAAGTTCCTACCGGTCGAGCAAATCCACTGGTATTCCATGCGGGGCTACTATATCCGTTGTGCCGCGAACAAGAGAATTGCCTCGGTTGGTCGCGAATATCACTGTCGGTGCCATTGGGGATTCAAGTAATGAGTTCAGATATGTAAAGCATTCGATATCCAACATGTGAACCTGTGGAGTGATAGTAACCCAGAGAATATATCCGCGGATAAGAATGCGTACCTCATCGATGAAAACTACCCCAGGAACCACTTCCGCGACGCCTTGGTCGACGTAGCCTTTCACAATTTTGTTAACTTCCCGTCTAAGCTTATCGGTCACCTCGGTTCTCCCGCTCTTCACCAAGCTTCCCATCACGCTCATGATATCTTGGCCCCCCTGTGGCCGTGCATTAGCCGCATCAAGATCCCCCAGAGTGACATCCTGGACAAGCTCCTTTCGCTTGTGAACGTCCCCCTTCGGGAGCGGCACATATGTCTCGGACTCTAAATCATACGAAGAAGCATACGCATCTGATCTCCCCACTCGCTAATATTATTTGGTTAAGCAATCTGGCCGGCGGCAGTTTAAAGACATTTAATCTCACCTTTACGGCTCCAGTATTTGCTTCTACATAGATAACGTCACCGACGACTATCTTTTCCTTTAAAATAGCCTCGTAGATACTCGGGTCCAGTCGCAGCTGTTTTGTTCCCTTAACCGTCTTCAATCCAACAACCACATGGGATACCGTTTTTCCATACCCACTGAGAGGGTTTTCTGCTTCTGTTGGTGTGAGTTCGGTGACTTCTCCTTCGTAGACTTCTTTTGTTTCCTTTATCCGAAGACCTAAGGGATAACTATCAGTATCCTGAAAAACCAATCCTTGGAGATAACAGATAAGCGGAGACGCGATAATGAGTAATATTAAAGATTCAGGGCGGATGTGCTCCTGGGATATGCGCGATAAACCTGCTGTTCACACCTGCACCACGTGCTACCCGTCGCCGCCGGTCACTGTTCTTTACAATTTCTCAGTAGACGGAGAGATTTTAGGAAGCATGGTGCGAGCCATTCACAATGACCCATTTTTCTAAATCAGCATTGCAATTGATACATCGAGCATCCAGCCAAATTAGGCTGCGATGGTGCCGATATATTCAGCACCCCAAGTCATGAGAGCTTCCCAATACAATTCATAAATATCAGAAGATATGACCTTGCACGGTGTAAGAACGGCAAAGGCGCGTCGCAAATAAAGTCGAAGACATCTCTGCATGGTCACGAAATCGTTCTAACCCCATCTCATGAGTAGGAATTCAACGTGCAGTATAGACCGACACGGTGTTCCAGAAACGTGAGAATGGTCCACAACACTCCATAGATTCTCCAGAAAAGAGCAAGAGACGTGACATGAAACCCATGATGAAAACTCACCGATAGCTCTCCGGAACGCTTCCGCCAACACCTCCGTCTTCTTCACTTCCGTACTGTATACCTCGGATCCCACCATAGGACAGAATGGAACTTTGGCACCAAGTTCATGAGAAACGGCGAGAGCTAGGGCAGTCTTCCCTGTCCCAGGTGCCCCAACGAGCAACAGCGCCCGACCAGAGAATTTCCGCGACTTGATAAGATCGACCACGACGCCACAGGCCTTGAATTGCAACAAGTTGAATTCAGCACATGGTTCCGAGAAGACGAAGAAGAAGAAAAAGTGGAGGTCCACGTACCTCGCGTGCGTTTGTCTGTCCAATGAATCCAGCATTGTCAGTAGATGCAAAACCTTCAGGGGTCAAGCCGAGGCCTTTTATGTGTGAATGAGGAGCTATCCGAGATGACCTGCCCGCTGATGCTGTTGGCGGCAGAGGCGCATTATGGGCCGGGGTCGTTGTCGATGATGATGAGACCGGCATAGAAAGTGCAGGAAATAGCTAGAAGTGCTTCAACGCGTTCAGTTTATTACATAGTCACGCTGTGACTGCAACCGCGTTGACGTTACGCTGCTGACTACATCAAATAGTGAGCACCGTACACTATAGAAGCCGTAATTCACTAGCTTCACTCCTCATTATCTTTGTTCGAGCTCAAACATCCAAGATGCAAGCGCAAGGTGCCAGATAGACAACCATGAGGTCACCAAAGTTGAATCCTAATAATCATTTTCCTCTCCTTTTATCATCTGCCACCACGTTAAATAGTACATTGCTGGATGTGGAAGACGGGGCAGGCGCTATATGCCAGGGACCGCTGAAGGATAGCTTGCCGCTTAGTATTCACAGTTTGTGACCCGCCTGCTAAAAGAATTCTACTGCATGGTCTCAGCTCTCTGGCAATGAGCAATAGCCCGTTAAAGCATCCTCGATTCCGCAGCAGCAGAGCTCTGTAGCGCCGCCCGAATATGCTGCTCAGTTCATGCCCTTCAAGCTTAGTAGAGTAGCTTCAGCAAAGATAATTTAGCGAAAAGAAGTCATACAGGTGCAAATGCTAGAGGACTAGGATTAAAAACTGACGGATGTAATTGCAATATAGTTTATGCACATTGCATATCTTCAACATCTCCGTTAGTATATCGGTTAGTACACGCGCCTGTCATTATCTAGCTAAATGCTTGGATTCGACCGCGCGAAAGCTGGGTTCGACTCCCAGACGGAGAGATTTTTAATTCCATTTATTGCTTTTTCACTCTACCGCTGCACTCCCAATCTTTTCGCTTGTCCCCAACAGCAATGTCCGCCAACGTCCCAACTCACGGTAACTACCATGGGTGCGTAATAACCCACTTCATCCAAACCTGTATCCAACTTCCTCCAGATACTACTCCAAACGCGTCTCGCCCAAAGACCCGCGCATATCCATCCTTCCCTCCTCCCTCTTCAATAACGCACGCGTCCTCGACATTGGATGCAACGAAGGTTGGGTTACATGCGAGATAGGTACGCATTCGTTGCTCATTCGACTGAATTTACAGGACTAATTAGACAGGTGACCACCAGCCCAATCATGCGGTGCTCAGAAAGTCATAGGCGTTGATATCGACGATACACTCGTTCAAGGCGCTTGGAGGCGGAGGAGGACAGTCTGGTCTCTACAGGCTCCTACAAGCTCTCAAGCTGAATCAGATACACCTCCTCCCTCAAAGAAACGCAAACGACAAGATCCCATCGTCCCTCAATCAGACTATTTCCCCGCTTCATGCGAGCACGAATTCGGCACCCTGCCCATCCCACCGTCTATAAACCGCGGGAAGCACGTATTCCCTCACAACGTCTCCTTCCGCACCGCCGACTGGACGAAGACAGAGATACCAGAGGACGGGGAGGGATACGACGTCGTCATCGCGTATATCCCAATTTTACTCTTAGGTTCCGCTGAAGTAATGAATAATACAGATTCTCCATCTCAAAATGGATCCACCTCAACAACGGAGACGAAGGACTCAAGGTATTCTTCCACCGCGTGTATTCGGTGCTCAAGAAAGGCGGCTCCTTCATTCTAGAGCCCCAGCCTTGGGAATCATACGCAAAAGCTAAACGTATGAACGAGGTATGTTCGTCCTTTCCATTCTTGCACCCAACTCTGAACGCTCTACAGAAACTTAAAGAAAACGCCAAAAATCTAACCATCCGACCCAACGATTTCGAGTCCATACTAACAGATATTGGTTTCCGACCAGCTCAACATTTCGGTGCAGTAGGCACAGGCGGTGAGTTCTATAATTACATCCATGCTACATCCACTAAATAAACTACAGGATTCCATCGGCCAGTGGATTTATACGTCAAGAGCTAGTTGAACATTAGGCATGTATAGATGATGATGCAATGCAATGCAATAAATACAATGGATAATAAAGAAAAAAAGTCCTTCTAAGCGTCGCATAAATGCAGAACGAAAAAAATAAAGATACCACTTCAACACCGCTCATACATACAAATATACGCTTGAGCCTGCAGCACGTCTTCCAAATTGACCAAACGCACGGTCGTATCGCTAATATACGCCCATTGACGTTCTGGCCTGCTGAATTCGCTTGATTCCGTCTTGAGTTCGGGGGTGGATGATAGATCGGTGGGTGAGCTGGGGAGGGCGGCGTAGGTGATGTAGTGGCCGCTGTTCTATTCACAGAATATCAGTTTAATTCACTCGTGGAATAGACGAACTACATACCATTGACCCAATATGCTGTACCACAGCATACAACCGATACATACACTTCCCCTTCCCCCTCTCTCCTCTTTTTCTCCCTTCCCCACCCTTGCCCAACCCAAAATCCTCCCTCCTAGGCGCCAAGAAAGGCCCCAAATCCAAATACTCACTAAACGCCACCGCATCCTCCAACTTCCTCGACAGCGAGCTCTGCCAAGACAGCACGGGCGCTTTGGCCAGGTGGTGGAATCGTTTGAGGTGGATGACGAGGACGGGGGGTGGGGTGGCTATGAGATAGCGTTTGTAGGCTGGGCGGAGGATGGTGGGTTTTGGTTTGGATTTTGAGCGCTGGAGGGCGGGTTTGGTGGTGGGTTTGGGTGAGGAATGGGATGGAGATGGGGACGGGGAGCGGGTGGTGGGTTGGGATAGGGACGGAGGCGTAGACGATTCTCCTCCGGATAGAGAAGTGCCTACTGAGGTCTCGCTCTCTGCATCGTCTTCCCCATCTTGCTTAGGAAGCCCAAGGAGGTTATTGGAAACCTCTGGAATATGATATATCGCATCAGCAGGCCGGGGAACGGGAGCAGCAATAATAGTCTCGTCAGAGGTGGGTGTCGCAGCAGGAGTAGAATTTTCGCCCTCCTCGATGGTAGAAGCCGCTTCAGAGTCCGAATCAGCAGAGACCACCGTCACAGCCCCAAAACCATCCACATCCCCATTCGTCACCACCAACCTCTCCCCATACGCCATACTAACAGGCCGCACCCTCTTCGTCAGCTCCACCGTTGCCCCATGAGCAACAGGGAGGGAAGAAACAGACCTCGAGTCCCCTCCTACCGTGTCATCTTGTGAGTACGTCGATATAGCAGGTGTCGAGATGGAAGTGGGAATCTGCACGCTGGAATTAGGAGAAGGCTCGAGCGTGTCCGGTTTCTCCTCTCCCTCTCCCTCATCGTCTTCCTCACTCTCCCCCTCCTCTTCCTCACCCGCCCCACGCCCATTCGCATTCTTCCAACACCAATGACACCCCACAGCATTCTCCCCCGCCAGCACCTCCACGCTCGTAAACATCCTCAGACACTCCTCAATGGAGAGAAGATGCTGCCCCGGCAACCAAAGCTGCCGGTGTTTGACTTTCTCGCCTTTTCCTTCTTTGAATAATGCTGTAAAGGCAGAGGAGGCGGATGAGGGGGAGGAGCCGACGTCCGCGAGGATGTGTTTGAGGAATTCTTCTTGAGCGAGGGATTTGGGGGATTTGGATTTGGATTTAGAACGGGTGGATGAGATGGAGGTGGCCCTAGGCGCGGTGGTGGGTTGTTGTTCACGAGTAGGAGGCGTAGGGGATGGAGAGGGTGACAGCGACATTGGAGGCGATAGCAGAATCTCCGGCACCGAAGACCCCTCACTCCCCTCCACAGGCCCAGGCGCCGACGCAGGCACCTCCCTCTCCCTCCTCTCCCGGCTCTTCCTACCCCTATCCCCTCTCCCAAGCCCAACACTCATACTAATCCTCCTCCCAAGTTTAGCCCATCCATCATCTTTCTCCTTCTCCTTCCTTCCCTTGCTCTCCTTCTTCTCTTTATCATTATCATTCTCCAAATGCTCAACATGCGATGAACTCATATCACTGAGTGCACTCTCGTCCTGATCCTCTTCTCCTCCTCCATTAACCACCACCGACGGGATGCCATTAAGAACCACCGCCGGAGTAGTGGTATGATCCAAACTCCTCCTCCTCTCTGAACCCTCCGTATCCCCAAGCTGAACCTGAGAAGGACTAGGACTGGGCGGTACCGACGATGGTCTTATCCCATTCGGCCCCCCATTCGCGGCGCTAAGATTCAGATTCCCGGGTGGTGCTGATCTCTCCTTCTTCTCCTCCTTCTCCGAATGCAAAACCGGCACAATCTTCCTCGCAAAATTCCTCAGCATCTCCCTCTTCTTTCCCGACCCGTGAAGATGGAAATAGTCCTCCGGTTTGATGGAGAGACTTATATCGCTAAAGTCTTCGTAGGTCTGGGAGACGTGTTTGCATTTTTGGCAGACGAGGATGGAGGTTAGGGTGCCGTTGAAGAGCATGTCGGAGAAGGAGATTAGGGGGTCGGGGGTGCTTGTGGGGGAGGCGAGGATGGAGTTGCGGGTGGAGGGAGTTATGGTTGTTCGGCGTCGCTTTTTGGAGGATTTTGAGGCGGGGGGTTGGCGTTTCTTTATTAACTGTTGGGACGGGTTAGTGAATAGTGTAATATATATAAGATGAACAGACTTACATCCTGCTCCTCCATACGTATCCCATCGAGCAAATGACGCAGAAACTCGTGCGCGTCCTGTTGTGCGAGGTACCGATACTCGTCGTGCTTCTTACTAATAGCGCTAAGAATGGGTCTGGGGTGATCATTAGTGCGAGTTGGAACAATGCACAATAAGCCGACTCACCTAGGACTCATAGATTGCCTCTCCCTCTTCGCTTGCACCTTCCAAGCGTTGATAATAAAGTCCAAGAATTCATCACCAACAGGTAGAGTGTTCTCCCAGGGTAGCTCGTATTGCCCAGCGATATTATGTCCGTTGGTGAGTAGAGGCGATCGCTGAGCCACTAAGGGAGTGGCGGAGTAGGATTGCACGGAGGGAGAAATGACTTTGAAGTGTACTAGATCTGAGAGAAGAGGGGTAGCCAGGAGCTATGTCTCAAGTCAATATGACATCCAATTAGCTAAAGAGACACCCACAGCTTGCAAGACGGAGTTCATAAAGCAGGTATTACCGTGATTGATAAACCCGGGGGGTAGATAGGCGGCCTTGTCCTTTTCCGCGCGTAGTTTGCGAGCATTGTATTCTTCGCGGCGGGAATCCAAGGAGGAGGATGACTTTGCCATGGCGGGGAATGTAGATGAGGGGGAAGTGAATGGGCGGGATTGTGGCAGATATCATAGCAAATCATTGGCTGATGTGACTTTGATCGTGGCTTTCCCACGCGACGGCGCAGCGAGCAGACCATGAGTTCCTTCTCTCTCCATGCACTGGACTGCGACGCAGCCTGTCATCACTACGACGTAGCCTGTCATCATCACTAAGACGCTTACGCTACCTCGCGTTACCTCTCGTCATCTTCTCAACAACCTTCTTTCAGGACCAGCACAACAAGTGGCTTCATCAGTTTCCCCGAGACTCATCCGAGCTGCGGGTGAAGAATGCTAAGCTCTCCGCCATATCCTCCGCTGACAAGAAACATCCTAGAGACGGCATGTCCGCTCCTCCGCTGACCATTCGCAGCTTTGCTGCTGTGACTGCGTTCTCCATTCTGCGCTACTGACTCGGAGAACTGAAATAGACTACGGAGCACTGCCCTCGTATTAATGCCTATCCGGAACTCGCTATTCGCCGAGTATTGAATGCATTGTACGCCAGATGCTTAATTAAATTTAGCAAACCATGTCGCTATGCGAGGTACGAACTGATGACTTTGGTGTCTGGATTTTTATTATATTTGTCTATCGCGTCACGTCCAATAAAATATTAATACTCTGTTCCTCATTATCATGCTTGCATTTACCTGACAGGATGAGGAAGAAAGAATACAACACTGAAAACGTTAAATGTTAAAAGCTCAAAGAGCCTGTCGGGCTGGGGGTCCTACAAGCATTTCCGTTTATGACAGGCGTCTACTAAACGATATACCATAGATACCTTGACCTAAGAATTCAATGAGGATGCCTCTGGGATGATAAATTCACAGAATCCAAACATTCAGTATCTTCGACGAATCTGCTGTCTTTTTCTTACTTCCCTACACCGAGTCTTCCTCCGCCATCTTTTCCTGCATTTGCTATTATTGACTTGATGGATCATTAATTTTATTTGGCAGGTCAGAGTTAATTAGAAAATAGGCTATAGCGTTCCTGGATTCCGTGAATATCTCTGTTATGTAGCAGCTTGCATAGAAGTTTAGCGTTTACCTGGCAGACGCGATTGTTGAAATGGATTAATATACTGAGTATAGTAACCACACGAGGGATCTTTGTTTCATAGAGTATATAACACTAGCCACTGAGAGAGTTAAATAAAAAAAGTAGAAATCCGCAACAAATGCTGATGAAGGATAAAAAAAGATACCACTGAGTGAGGACAGTATCAAACTTTAGCAAAGCGAAAACCATCCACGCTTCGTCTAAATATTGGCTGTGGGTGCCGTCGATGGCTGCCGTAGAATTCGAACCATATTCTTGGATACGTCGTTTGCCAATGGATAGGACGACTCTATAGGCATCCAGATATTGTGCTGATCCCACTGGTGCTTTATTGTTATCTTCATCATGCTCGCAGCATTCCTGCAAGACTTGGTACCAGCGATCGATCAAATAGTTGATATAGCAGGTGGGATCGGTTCTTCTAAGCTCTGAACTGTCCATTAACCATGAAACCCCAGATATAGGACTCAAGATCGTCAGTAGGAGTATGGCAAGCCAGTCCATCACCCCAGATGCTGTCATGAAGATCCTCTTTAGGTATCACTCGGATATATGATAAAAGTCGATAAAGTTCTCGAGGAGCGCACCCGACATCCACGTGACCTCCAGCACGTACTGTGACAGACGCGCTATGATAAGCACGTGACTACGTTTATTCTTGTGACTTGATATAAATAGTAACGCGCCTCTTCTCCCTCGTCTCGCTATCACCTCTGCCCACGATGGCTCCCAAACGTTCTCGAGACAGTTCAAACTCTCCTGCACCCCCCGCAAAACGGCAACACCTTTCCCTGCCACCGACCCCCTCATCCCCTCAACACTCGCGACGCACCTCTTTCTTCAGTCTCCCTGCCTTAACCCCCCGCAAAAACCACCTCCCGCCCTACCCACCGCCTTCAGACTCCCCTTCGAACCCCTTCGGCCGAAAGCGCACGCAACTCCTCACCCATTCTCTCCCACCAATTTCTTCCTTCTCCACCCACCTCCCCCTGCGCTTCCAGCTCGTCCAACTCAACCACTCACACATGAACATCCTAAGCCCCAAAATGGGCGGTGTCCACCGCATAGTCCAAGTCCCCTTGAACTACACCTTTATCCACCTCCGCTGTCTCGCTGCATTTCTATTCGGTGGCGGTGGCTTGGGCGATGAGGAAGACCAGCACATGTTTGAGGTGAAGAAGGAGGTGGCGATGTTCAGCCCGCTTTACAAACCTGGGGAGATTAAGAAAGGAAAGACGGAGGTCAAACTTTCCAGTGTTATAGATCCTTGTGGATATCGGCCGGAGTGCGATTTTGAAGGCGACCAGCTTATGGACGACGAGGAAGGCGATGAAAATGAAGAGTTACAAGATACAAACAAGGAAGATGATGAAGACGACGATGACTGGAAATGGGAAAACGAAGCTGAATATACCCTCTCGCAAGTCTGGAAACGTGGGCTTGACCCAGCTTTCGCCATCATCTACGTACGCCCTCTCCCCTTCCCCCCTTTCTCTCTTACTAACCACCAACCTTAGCACCACTCACCCACCACACAAATCCACATTACGCTTTCCCTCACCATTCCCGGTTCAAGTGAGCCGAAACGCCGTGGACGCTCGAATACCCCATATGTATTCATGGCGCGTGGGAGGGTTGGGGTGTTCACTGCTCCTTTGCCGTTGGATTGTCCTGTGTTTTCGCAGAGGAATGACGATGACATGACGGATACGGACGCTGATGGGGAGCTGGATATTGATCTTGCGGATTCAGCTGCCTCGTCTTCTTCCTCAGATGCTCCTGCCTCCCCTGGTCAAAGTGACGACGGGGACGAAGTTGAAATAGTCGAATTTGACTCCTCCCACCCATTCCGCACGCAACAAGCTTGCGATGATGAGAAGGAGGATCTGGAGGAGGAGTTTGGCAGTGAGGACGGGGATGGTGAAGAGGAGGACGTAGAGGTTGATTTGGGGAGAGAAGATAGTGCTAGTGAAGAGGAGGACGAGGAAGAACAACCAGAGGAAGAACAACCAGAGGAAGAACAAGTAGACGAGGAAGATGAGTTCGAGGATATACACCAGGAAGAGGAAGAAGAATCCGTAGGGTCACAAGACTCCTCTTCATCCTCTTCGTCCTCCTCCCCGAACTCACCTTACCACTTTCCCTCCCCAACCTTCGACTCACCCCCGCGGAAATGCTACCGTCCTCCTACCCCTCGTCACTTCACCAACCCCTTCTACCTCTCCCACATCCCCAACGACCCCTTCACATCCCACCTCCCCGACGACCAGTCCGCAAAAATTGATCCCGAAGTCTGGAACACTGAAGGCGTCTTTGAGGCGTTCTTGAAGCGCTTCGCGAGAGCTTGTATTCCAGGAACGGAGAGACAGGGATGTAGATCCCAGTCGCTTACTGCTGGTGATGTATCTGGATATCAATATCCCAGTACACCCGGTCTCACCATCTCAGGTTCTTCCGAAGCGCCCACCTCGTCTCCTCTCCCCTTATCCCCCATCCCCACCACCGACTGCGAATTCTCCTACACCTATAATGAAGACTCCTTCTCTCATTCCTACTCCTACCCGAAATACACCCCCTTCCCACCCAAACCGCACCGCGTGCGCATCGCGCGGTTGGAAAAGCGGATGGAGCATGTGAAGAAGGCGAGGTATTTGCACATGCGGGATGAGGTTCTTAGTGACGAAGAGGAGGTTGAGGAAGAGGGAATTGACGAGTTGGTTGAGGAGGGGGAGTTGTAGGTTCTTTTTTTTTGTTGCCGGTTTTTATAATGAAAAGGAGAAGTAATGAATTATTTGTATCTATGTCTTTTCCCTTGTTCATATTTTGTATCTCCCTGGCAATTCTCCATTGGTATCTTCTTTGCAACATTTTTTTTTCCCCACTCAATCAGTCGGACGTACGTTACATTATTGCACGAGCTGCCTACAAATTATTGGATAGAGAATAAACAAAAGGACTACTTGTGGTGATCAAAAGTGATGGTGCATGCCTGTTTTGCATTTTCAGCCTGCAGAAGCCACAATCGCTTTTAACTTTGTATGAACAACTTTTAGCTATATAGTATTACTTTCTACCTGTAAAATATCTTAAGATTAGAGCAATTAACGGAGGAGATAAGCCTAGTTTTCATAATATGCCTTAAATTCACACATTTTCAAACTCTGAAAAATGCCTTAGTTTCTACACCAACAGAAAGTACTTGATGACGAGATTCTGGAACAATTTTTACTATGACAATCCAATGAGTAGTTC